>ML102304.1:0-42139 GCA_003697995.1 Taxidea taxus jeffersonii | reverse complement strand
AGACAACTATCACATGATCTCCCTGATATGAGGAAGTGGAGATGCAACGGGGGTGGGGGTTAAGGGGGTAGGAAAAGAAAAAATGAAACAAGATGGGATCGGGAGGGAGACAAACCAAAAGAGACTCTTAATGTCAGAAAACAAACTGAGGGGGATGGGGGGGGAAGAGGGGTTGCGAGAGGGTGGTGGGGTTACATTATATGTTTAAATAAAAGAAGCTTAAATAAAAAATTAAAAATTAAAAAAAAATTTAGGATTATTTGTTCCATTTCTTTGAAAAAATGGGATGGGATTTTGATAGGCATTGCATTAAATGTGTAGATAGCTTTAGGTAGCTAGACATTTTCACAATATTTATTCTTCCAATCCATGAGCATGGAACATTTTTCCATTTCTTTGTGTCTTCCTCAATTTCTTTCATGAGTACTTTATAGTTTTCTGAGTATAGATTCTTTGCCTCTTTGGTTAGGTTTATTCCTAGGTATCTTATGGTTTTGGGTGTAACTGTAAATGGGATTGACTCCTTAATTTCTCTTTCTTCTGTCTTATTGTTGGTATAAAGAAATGCAACTGATTTCTGTGCATTGATTTTATATCCTGACACTTTACTGAATTCCTGTACAAGCTCTAGCAGTTTTGGAGTGGAGCCTTTTGAGTTTCCACATATAGTATCATATCATCTGCAAAGAGTGATAGTTTGACTTCTTCTTTGCCGATTTGGATGCCTTTAATTTCTTTTTGTTCTCTGATTGCTGAGGCTAGGACTTCTAGCACTATGTTGAATAGTAGTGGTGATAACGGACATCCCTGCCGTGTTCCTGACCTTAGAGGAAAAGCTCTCAGTTTTTCTCCTTTGAGAATGACACTTGCGGCGGGTTTTTCATAGATGGCTTTGATAATATTGAGGTATGTGCCCTCTATCCCTACACTTTGAAGAGTTTTGATTAGGAAGGGATGCTGTACTTTGTCAAAGGAAATTCTATATTATTTTTAAAAGTTTAAAACCTGGCCTTAAGGCTTAAAGTTCATATTTAAATTATTGAATCATCTGGGATTAATTTTTTATGTAGTTGAAATAAGAACTCAGTTTCACTTTTTCTTTATGGATAACCAGTAGTTCCAATACAATACAATACTAAATATTCCACATATTTCTCACTGATTGGCAGTGCTACTTTTGTTATGTGTCAGGTTTCTATTTAGGTATGGGTCTATATCTCTGCTCCTCCTTTTTGTTCCATTAATCAACACTTACCTATACCTCCTTATTCTAATTAAGCTTTTTTGATTCTTACTGTCTATTAAGACAGATTCTCCTTCTCTTTCTTCTTCAGTGGTGTCATGATTTTTTCTGGGCCTTTGTTTTTCCGTATAATAATTTTAGAATCAGTTTGGTTTCTCAAAAAGATCTTTTGAGGGGCACCTGGGTGTCTCAGTGGGTTAAAGCCTCTGCCTTCGGCTCAGGTCATGATCTCAGAGTCCTGCGATCGAGCCTCATGTCCGGCTCTCGGCTCTTTCGGGGAGCCTGCTTCCTCCTCTCTCTCTGCCTGCTTCTCTGCCTACTTGTGATCTCTGTCAAATAAATAAATAAAAATCTTTTAAAAAAAAAAAAAGATCTGGGACGCCTGGGTCCTCAGTTGGTTAAGCGGCTGCCTTCGGCTCAGGTCATGATCCCAGCGTCCTGGGATCGAGTCCCACATCAGGCTCCTTGCTCGGCAGGGAGCCTGCTTCTCCCTCTGCCTCTGCCTGCCTCTCTGTCTGCCTGTGCTCGCTCTCTCTAACTAATAAATAAATAAAATCTTAAAAAAAATTAAAAAAAAATTTAAAAAAAAGATCTTTTGAAATTTTAATGGGAGTTATGTTGAGTCTTTACATTAGTGTACAGTTAATATTGCCATAGTACCACAACTTCTTGTTCTTGAACATGGTGTATCTTTGTACTAGTTTAATGCTTTTCAATAAAGTTTAAAGATTTTTCTCTATAAAGATATGCATGTCTTTTATTAGATTTCTATATAACACATCTTATATAATTTTTGCTATTGTAAATTAAATTCGATAGAGATCCAATTAATTTTTGTATATTGATTTATATCTAGCCATATTGCTGAATTATTTAAATATTTCTATAGATATGCTGGGTTTTCTTTGTAGACAGTCATGTCATCTGCAAATAATGACATTTACTCCTTCCCAGTTATACTTTTTATTTCTTTGGCAGCTTCTAGGGAAAAATATAATAGAACTCAGAGGACACACTATAGTCCTCTTCCAAATGCTTGATTAAAGATGTTGTAAAAATTGATAATAACAAGTGTTAGTGAGGATATAAGAAAATACAAATTCTTATGTATTGCTGATGGAAACAAAACAGTTTGACAGTTCTTAAAAAAGTTAAAAGTAGGGACGCCTGGGTGGCTCAGTTGGTTAAGCGGCTGCCTTCGGCTCAGGTCATGATCCCAGCGTCCTGGGATCGAGTCCCGCATCGGGCTCCTTGCTCAGCAGGGAGCCTGCTTCTCACTCTGCCTCTGCCTGCCACTCTGTCTGCCTGTGCTCCCTCTCTCTGACAAATAAATAAAATCTTAAAAAAAACCAACACATTAAAAAAAAAAGTTAAGTGTTACCAAATGACCCAGCAATTGTACTCCTAGGTGTATGTATATACAAGAGAATTGAAGACCTATGTTCATATAAAACTTTCCTATGAATGTCCATAGCATCATTTTTCATAAGAGCTAAAAAGCAGAAACAATGCAAATATTAGTCAGCTGATAGTTGGATTTAACAAAATGTAGTATACCTATATAATGGAATATTATTCATCCATAAAAAGGATTGAAATATTTATACAGGCTACAACATGGACAGATCTCAAAAACATTATGCCAAGTGAAAGAAGCCAGACACAAAGGCCATGTATTGTACGACTTGTTCCATATGAAATGTCCAGAATGGACAAATTTATAGAGACAAGGTAGGTTAGTGCCTGCCAGGGCTGGCAGCTGAACAGAAAGGGGAAGTATTGCTCAAGGGTGTGGGGTTTTCTTGAGGAATGGTTAAAATGTTCTGGAATTAGGTAGTGGTAATGGTTGTACAATTCTGTTAATATACTAAAATCCAATATATGTGTATATTAAAATGGTGAGTTTTATGGTATATGTATCTTATCTCAATTTTTAAAATACAGTGTAATTTTAGTCTTGGAAGCTACTCTTTTTATGCAAAAGTTTTCATCATCTGAAATTGTTTCTTTGATGTGTATTACGTCAGATATTCTGTCTTTATGAGCCCCTAATTAAAATAATGACATGCCTGTCATAGGTGAATATATATGTTAATATGTGTTAATATGTCCAAATCCTATTAACCTGGAAGGTGGTGTCTAGTTTTATGATGCAGAACTCTGTGTGTGGTCCCGTATGTAGTATTTTCTATATATTGAAGATGTCTTTATAGCATTACTGAATTAAGTGTACAAAATCAACATATAATATCCTAGTAAAAATTCCAATCTGTTTGGGAAATTATAGGAAAAAATTATTGTTCCTGTTAGAGAATAGGAGATCAGTGGTACACTTTTTTTTAAAACCTTTAAAAATGAAAATGCATTATTGAGTCCGTGGAGAGGATGTGTAGATATGTGAATTTATTACCTGCATATTTTTTTTGACTAGATGAAAATCATTTATTTAAACTAGTAAATTATGAATACCTGGTCATACTTGAAAAATTGTAGCAGAGATAGCTTACTAATCTTTTATCTCGTTTGAACCAGACTGTCTTGAAGGTAAGTGGTCACCTGTGGTTCTTTGTGTCACGCTCATTACTGGTCTAGGTGGCCTTCATGATTTCTTACAAGTACAACCGTAAATAATAATTTAAACTTCATCAATTAGCACCTTAGGGGGAGGAGTCATCACCTATCTTATATGTTCGTTGACCGAAGATTGTGCTTCTTAGTGCTTGGTTTACAAATTATGGGCCTGGCTTACAAAGCATCTTGAATCTGTTCAATTCTGATCGTTTCTTATCCTAATACAATTTTAAAGAGAGTGAAAGCCATAAGAAATTAGAATTTGGAGATGATAGCTAGAATGCTTAGAGTTTAATAGAGCTAGCTGGGGCAGCTGAGCTTGGTTCTCCTTTCCCCAGCTTATGACAATTAAAGGAGGGTTTCTGAATGTGTTACTTCTCTTCCTCTGAGGTGGGGGGCTGCTATTGCTTTGCGTGCGCTGAATGATAATTCACTTGTTTTTGTCTTTTTTTTTTTTTTTGCCTGTGGCCTGAGATTCTCTCTTTCAGCTGGGAAGACAGGTTTATTCTCTTTCTTTCTCTTCCCCCTTCGGTTCATCCTGTGGGCTTTCCCCTCTTTTGGTGGTGGTTTTAGCTATCTTCGTTTTGGGGGGGAACATGAGATAAGTATCTGATAATGTAAATGATAATTTTGTATATGTGCTGCCGAAGCGAGCACTAAATGATAATTTTGAATATAGAATTTGCACTCCCCATAACTATGATATATATAAATACAGGGAGTGAACTATATTTTGCCTTTTGGGGGGCTGGTGTAGGGTAGGAATTTTTTGGTTAGTGACCAGACTTGACTTTCAAATCTTTTCTGGCTCTAATGATTCAGAGTAGAAAAATAATAAAGTACTTTTTCTTATTTCTGTTATTTGGTAGAGCTAGTGTTTAGTAGAAAGATTACAGGATTTAGAATCAGGAAACTTGGCCCAAGTTTCCCAGTTTGCTCCGTCTAGGTGGGGCAACTGAGTAAGTCACTAAATTCTTAGAGTCTCAATTTCCTTATATATAAAGTGGAGATAGAATTAATACTATCTATACTAATCTCACAAGAATTATGAAGACTGATGAAATCAAAGTATATGAAAGCCTTTGTAGCAAGTAAACTGGTATATCCATATTAGCTTCCAGATGGAGTAGGGACACTGTTGAAATGTGTAGAGATGGGCTAGATGTATTCTGTACAGATCTGCAAAGTATGTTCTGATTGTTGCTATTGCTCATTCTTTCAGTGGTAGGAGATTGAGGATTTTGCGTTTTTTATTTTTTTTTTATTTTAAGGATTGTGAACATGTGAGAATTATTAGTGAATTGTAACATGAGTCTTTCAGAGTGTTCCCATAATTCATGTTTGATGTTAATGAATTGATGTTAATTCATGTTAATGAATGTTGGCATGTAAGCAGATCTCTATATTTAATTTCTATGCAAATCCAATAAAATTATTATTCTTTTATTGTTAGATTAGCGCTCAAATGTAAAATAACTAGAAATCATGTAAAAACCATAAATCTGTCCTTTCCTCAAATTTACTTCTTTGTTGTGATAACATACTATGTCATAAATAATGTGCTCTTTTTTTAAGTATATAATTTAGTTTGAAAATTTTTTTAAAGATTTTATTTATTTGACAGACAGAGATCATAAGTAGGCAGAGAGGCAGGCAGAGAGAGAGAGAGAGGAGGAAGCAGGCTCCCTGCTAAGCAGAGAGACCGATGCGGGGCTCGATCCCAGGACCCTGGGATCATGACCCGAGCCGAAGGCAGAGGCTTTAACCCGCTGAGCCACCCAGGTGCCCCTGAATTTGTTTTTTAAAAATGTCTAGAGTTGTAATAGTTCTTCCCATTATTCTATGTGGGGTGAGCTGAGGGGACCCTGGGCCCTGGGGCCACAATCCAACCCATCCCAAAGATGTCATCGAAGGTCCTTGGTCTAGTCATGAGAAGAATTCAAGGACAGACACAGCATAGCGAAGGAGAGACACAAGTGGGGGAAGTTTATTAAAGTGAAAATACACTCTTGAGATATGAGAATGGGTGAACTAGAGAGAGAGAGAACACATGCTGTGTGCCCTAGGGTTTGGGTTTCTATCTTTTAGTAACAGTTTTTAATTAGAGGGTGGAGTATTCATTACTTGAGGTGGAATTTTCTTGGAAGCAGGGTTTCCTTGCCTTTTCTTCCTTATTTGGTGAGGGGTTTCCTGTCACGGCACCCACCATCTTGGGCATGGTTTGATATGGCTTCTTGTGGAGTGCTGCCAGGACAGGCCTCTCAGACTTTCCTAATAGCTGGCCGTGACTTCCTATTTGCTAGCTGGCTTCTAGGTATCCTGTTAAACCTAACTTAACTGCCTGCTCTAATAATAACTATTTTCAGTTCTCCTTCTTAGGAAAGCTATCTTTCCCTTTGACATATAGCTCAGTGACTCCTAGAAAGTGCTAATAAGAGATAGTCTTGAACTGAGGGGACCAGATTTTTATAGCTGCTCTGTGCCTGTTTTTTTTTTTTTTTTTTTCCTGGCTCAAGAATTTTCAATTAGGTTGTGAATTTATAGAGCCTTGCTGGTAACAAAGAATAGGGCGTTTGCTGCTATAATTACAATGACACTTTCATTTACAGTTTAATAGAAGGTGGAAATCATGGCACTATATTTTCTTTGATTCATTCTCAGCTTCCTTGAACTTCTTAATGAGAGGTTTATGTGCACCCAGAGGGAAAAGAGCCTACCGCATTGACTGCATTGACTCATACTTGGTATTTTTAGTTTTGTATCCAAATTGAGGCTGCTGCACGTTAGTATCAGCATTAAGTAAGTAAGGCAGACCCTCAGTGTTGGAAGGGGGAGGTTGTCTGAATTTTAGGAGACAAAAGGAGAGAATACATTTTGAAGGTCACAGGAGTATAAGAATCTGGAGTAATCATCATAAAAATGGAGAGCAAAGTCCTGACAAAGACCATGTGAGAGCCAGTCCTATACCTCACCAAGTCCTACCTTCCTCTGAAATACCTCTGTCTACATTTTCTGTCTTCTCCCTCATTTCTTTTTCTAAAGCCCGTATTAATTGGAGTCCTGTGACTATAAAACTAAAGTATTTGAAGAATGACACCTTGGACCAACTTCTGAAAGCCAAAGCCTATTTTAGTTTTTCCTAGCCCATAAGCATTATTCAGCTGTGTTCTATATTCTTTAATAACTGACACTGAGGAGGGAAAATAAGTTCATTTATTTGGTGCCAGAACAGAAGGACCGGCATGTTTTTCGCTGCCCAATCCTTGGTGCAAGGGAAGTGGTCTGTTCATACTTTTGCTCAGAGTAGATGACTCACTGATCTGAAACGGAGATGTCCAGAGTTTCTGTGCCTATGCTGTTTTTTAATGTTTGAGAGAAGAGGATTATGGATGGATTCCTGATATCATCCTGACAGAATTGATGTCTTCCATGGTGGAGGTTGGATATATACTAATTAATTTAATTTTGGTTTAAGTATTTGTTTTACTTAGTGAATTTCATGCATAAAAATATTTTATGGCTGGGTTCTTTTGACCAATAGATTAAATTTTCTGGCTATTTATGCTGGCCTACAACCATTTTCAAGAAGAGGGAGAATATCCACAGAGGACAGTTTCCATACATCAGCTAAAATATGCTTCATCTTCTCTACCTTTCAATCCCAGAAGATAGATAACCATAGAGGAACTAAAGTAATGTTATCTGGTGATATGGCTTTGGTTTGGAGATGATTTTCCTAAAGAATCCGTTGTTCATGGGGCCACCTGGGTTCTGTCAGTGGGTGAAAGCCTCTGCCTTCGGCTCAGGTCATGATCTCAGGGTCCTGGGATCGAGCCCCGCATCAGGCTCTCTGCTTAGCAGGGAGCCTGCTCCCCGCCTCCCTGCTCTGCCTGCCTCTCTGCCTGCTTGTGATCTCTGTCTGTCAAGTAAATAAATAAAATCTGGAAAAAAAAAAAAGAATCCGTTGTTTAGCTCAGTTGTTCAGCTTTAGTGTAAAATGTGAGTGAGCATCTTTGGTCCACTTGGAATTTATTTCAGTCTAAGGTGTGAAGGAAGGCTCTAGCTTTACATTTATCTATAATTGATGAATCAGTTATGCAAATACCAGTTATTGGATAATTCATCCTTTCCTTGCTAATTTGAAGTACCACTGTTATCATATACTATATTGTACATATGTGGGTCAGTTTCTGTATTTAGATTTTTTTCTTTCACTGATCTGTCTTTTCTGGAACAACTAGCACAGTGCTTTTGTTATTGGGCTTTTATTATCTGGTAGAAAAGGGCTTCTTGCGTTAATGTTTATTTAAAACTTTTCCTGATTATTCTCCTATGTTTATTTTTCCAGATGAACTTTGGAATCACTTATGTCCCACTCCCTTCCCCTAAATTAATCCTAATGGGATTGGGTTAATTCTTATATACGTCTATATTACTATATGTTGGCTAATTGAATTTAGATAAATGAAAAACATACATTTATCTTTCTATTCTCTTGTATCTTCCAGTTCAGTTTTATAGGCATGCACATTTCTTATTAAGTTATACTTACTGTGTTTTTTATATATATATATGCATATATATATTTTTTTTGTAAACAGGGCCTTTTATTTCTATCTAGTCATTTTTTGTATATAAAAAAGTTAATGATTTTTTTAAAAGATTTTTTATTTCTTTATTTAACAGAGAGAGAAATCACAAGTAGGCAGAGAGGCAGGCAGAGAGAGAGGGGGAAGCAGGCTCCGTTGAGCACAGAGCCCAATGTGGGCCTCGATCCCAGGACCTTGAGATCATGACCTGAGCCAAAGGCAGAGGCTTAACCCACTGAGCCACCCAGGCACCCAAAAAGTTAATGATTTGCATATTTATTTTGTAACTGGCCATGACTATGAATGAATGCATGGTTTGCTTAGGAAAATCAAACAGCATGCTATAGTGTTGATTTAATACTTTTTTGTGTTATAAGATATGGAGGGTCTGCAAGACCCTCCTCTGTATTTGAAGATTTGCTAGGACTCATAGACTTAACATGTAGTTGTACTCATGGCTAAGATTAATTACAGCAGTGTAACAAAGACGGACAGTCGGATCATAAGGAAAGAAGACATGGTAGAATTTGGGGGAATTGACATGCAGCCTTCCTTATGAAGGACATTCTTTGCACGGCAGAGAGTGTGGGGCAACATCTGTGTGATGTTTCTTTTTGTCTATTAAAAACTCCAGTGAATATTCAGAGCTCAAGGTTTTTATACGGGACTGGTCACATAGGCACCTTCTGTCTAGCTTGTGGCAAAATTACAGGCTCCCAGAAGGAAAGCAGAGTTTCAGCGTAAAACACTGTCTACACAAACAGTCTTGGCACAGGGAACCATTCTTATCAGTTAATTGTGGATTGGAAGCACTCCGAGAGCCAGGTTCCCAAATGCCAACCAAGGGCCTGCCTTGCAAACAGATCTTTCCAAGGATAGCAGTCTTAAACCTGCTATGTTAGCTCTTTTCTATACAGAAAGTGCTGAAGAAGGGCATTATTTTGAAGAAAGGCATTTTGAGTTAATTTTTGTATGTGATCTGCTATGCAGGTCAGAGATTACTTTTTGCATATGGATATCCAGTTGTTTCAGCATCATTTGTTAAAAAGACTTAACTTTTTACTTGAAAATTCCTTTGTCCCTTTATAAAAAATGAACAGATCATATATTTATGGGCCTGTTTATGTATACTGTCTTGCTCTATTGCTCTATTTGTCTGCCTTGTTGCTGATACCAAACCATCTTGATTATTGTAGTTTATTATCACCTTTTTTAAAAATGGTTATGTAATTAATGTATACCATAGTAGTTTCAGTTGTACAACTTAATGATCTGATAAATGTATATATTGTGAAGTGATCACTACAGTAAGTACCAGTTGGCCATCTATATGTCTTCTTTGAAGACATACAGATACTCAATGGGCAGATTCAGATCTGCCCATTTTTAAAAAGTGGATTGTAATTTTGGGGGGGGCTATTGAGTTGTATGAGTTCTTTATATACATATACGTTATGAACCGTTTATCAAATACATTATTTGCAAATGTTTTGTTCTCATTTGTAGGTTAACTTTTCATTTTGTTGATGGTTTCCTTTGCTATGCAGAAGCTTTTTAGTTTGATATAGTCCCACTTATTTGTTTTTACCTTTTTAGCCTTTGCTTTTGGTGTCAGATCCAAAATATCATTGCCAAGACTGTTGTCAAGAAGCTTACCGCTTATGTTTTCTTCTAGGAGTTTCATGGTTTCAGATTTTATGTTCAAGTCTTTAATCGATTTTGAGTTGATTTTCACGTATGGTGTGAGATAGTAGTCCAGTTTTATTGCATGTAACTGTCAGATTTTTCCAACACTATTGAAGAGACTGTTGTTTCCCCCATTATATGTTCTTGCTTCGTTGTCATAAATTAATTGACTGTATACAGATGGGTTTATTTCTGGGCTCTCTGTTCTGTTCCACTCATTTGTGTGTCTCTTTATGCTTGTACCATACTGTTATATTATAGCTTTATAATATAATTTGAAATCAGGAAGTGTAGGTCTTCAAGCTTTGTTCTTTCTCAAGATTGCTTTGGCTATTTGGGCTCTTTTGTGATTCCATACAAATTTAAGGATTATGTGTTCTATCTCTGTGAAAAATGACATTGGAATTTTGATAAGGATTGCACTGAATCTGTAGATTGCTTGAGCAGTGTAGACATTTTAACAATATAATTCTTATATTACATTAGCATTGAGTATCTTTCCATTTAGTTGTGTCTATTATCAATCAGGTGGGATAAGTCCTCCAGTTTTGTTCCATTTAAAATTCTTTTGGTTATTCTAGATCCTTTGCATTATATTATTAGATTTTTAGTTTGTACAGAAAAGCCTCATGGGTTTTTGAACAGGGTTGTATTGATCTTGTAAATATGGGAAAAATTGATATCTTGATGATACTGAGTTGATCTGTGAACATAGTATATATATCTGCATATATTTAGCTCTTTAATTTTTTCAGATAATTTTATAGTTTCTGATGTGTACATCTTATGTATATTTTATTAGATTTATCCTAAAGTATACCATAATTTTTAATCCTTCTAAATAGAATTTTTAAATTTAAGTTTTTAGCTGTTCATTGTGACTATGTAAGAACACAGCTGCTTTTTGCATATTGATCTTATATCCTACAACCTTGTTGACTTGTTTATTAGTTGTGGCAGCTTTTTGGTAAATTCTAAAGGAATTTCTGTGTAAATGATCATGTCAGTGAAGAAAAATCATTTTACTTCTTCCTTTCCAATCTAGATAGATGCCTTCTATTTATTTTTCATGCCTTACTGTAATGAGTGGAACCATAGTATAGTTTTGAATAGAAGTAGTAAGAACAGGCCTTTGTGATTATCTGGCTTGGAATTTCTTGACTTCTTGGTTGTTGCATTCATTTCTTTCAACAACTTTGGGAACAGATATCTTTGCTTTGTGTTTGGAAGTTTTGGGCCATTATTTCTTCAAAAAAAAATTTTTTTTTTTAAAGTCCAAGGCTCTGTGTGGATAATCAGTGCTTCTCTCTCTTTTTTTTTTTTTTTTTAAGATTTTATTTTTATTTATTTGACAGAGAGATTACAAGTAGGCAGAGGCAGGCAGAGAGAGAGAGGAGGGGAGGGGGAAGCAGGCTCCTCGCTGAGCAGAGAGCCCAATGTGGGACTCGATCCCAGGACCCCGAGATCATGACCTGAGCTGAAAGCAGTGGCTTAACCCACTGAGCCACCCAGGTGCCCCTCTTCAAATATTTTTTCTGTCCCTTTCTCTCTTCTTTGGGGATTCCTGTGGTACATATGTTGGCACACTTAACAGTATCCCATAGATCTGTTGATTTTCATTCTTTTTTTCCTGCTCTTCAAAATGAGTAATTCCAATTGTTTTGTCTTCATCTTCAAAATTACTGTTTGTTTTCTTTTAATAGTTTCAATCTCTTTGACATTCTGTATGTGTTCATACATTGTTCTGATTGTGTTTATTTCTTCCCCATTGTTTCCCTTAGTTCATTGAGCATATTTAAAACTGTTGATTTATCATCTTTGACTAGTAATTCTTATCTCTGGGCTTCCTTAGAGATAATTTCTGTCAAAATTTTTTTCCCTGTGAATGGACTATATTTTTGTTTTTATTTTTTGTTGAGAACTGCATATTTTGAATACTGTAGCATGGTAGTGAAATAAAATTCTCCTGCTTTCGAGAGATTGCTGATTTTTGCTTGGCGGGGGCTGCAGTTGTCAATGTAGTGCCTTTCCCACACTATTTTTGAAAAGTCTGTATTCCTTTTTATGTGTGGTCACTGACATTTCTTTTACATTATATGTGAAAGCTGTAGTCAGCCAGTGACCTTACAGAGTTTCCTTATATGTCTCTACCTGAAATACCAAGCAAAACAGAGATGTCTCTTCGTATCTTCTGATAACTGTTGTCAGGGAAGTTGCTGTAGCTTGAGGAGGCCAAAACAAAGATAAGCGTCTATGCTGGTCCTTCAGGGAATTGCTAAAATAACCAGAATGCATAACCCCAACATTTTGGAGGACTCAGTCCTTCCTGGTAGCCTGAATACCAACCAGGTTCTCTCCCCACTGCCACAGCAGAGCTGAAGATGGGGGATGATCGCTGGTTTTTCCCCCCATGTAAAAGTTGTGTGAGTGGAGGAACCAACCGTTGTAGCTTCCTAACTCCATCATTTCCTGTGAGATAACTCTTGATTATATTCTAAAAAAATTTAGGTAACAAGACAAAAACTATATTTACCCACACATTTACAAATTTCCAGTGCTCTGTATTCCTTTTTTGTAGATCTAGGTTTCCATCTGGTATCATTTTCTTTCTGCTTGAAGGACTTCTTATCTCATAGCAGGTTTGTTCCGTGACAAATTTTTTCAGCTTTGTGTGTCTCACTTTTTTGTTTTGTTTTGTTTTATCCTTGTTTTTTAAAGATATTTTTACTAGTAAATTATCCTAGTTCACAGTTTTTTTTCCTTCTTTAATACTCTCCAGATGGTGCTCCATTTTTTCCTAGCTTGTATTGTTTCTGAAGAATAATTTGTTGCTGCTAACCATATCTTTTTTCTTTGTATGTATTTTTTTTCCTGTTTGCTTTAAAGATTTTATCTCTATAACTGGTTTTAAGCAATTTGAGTATGATGATCTTTTAGTAATTTTCTTTGTGTTTTTTTTTGTACTTAGTGTTCAATAAGTTTTTTGTTGGTAGTTTAAATTTATAAACATTTTGACCATTATTTCTTCATATATTTTCTTTTTTTTTAATTTTTAAAAAATATTTTATTTATTTATTTGACAGAGTGTACAAGCAAGGGGAGCAGCAGAGAGAGAGGAGAAGCAGGCTCTCCACTGAGCAGGGAGACCGATGCCAGGCTCAATCCCAGGACTCTGGGATCATGACCGGAGCAGACACTTAACTGATGGGGCCATCCAGGCCCCTGTCTTCATATATTTTTTTGATTCCTCTTTCTCTATCCTCATTTTTCATGGACTCCAATTTTGCATGTATTTGCCCTCTTGAAGTCCCACAGTTTATTGATTCTCTCTTTTTTTTTTAAATCTTTTTTTCTCTGTTTTAATTCAGTAACTTTTTATTGGTGTGTCTTTTACGTTGACTAACGCTTTCTTTTGCTATATTTAATCTGCTAATGATCTCTTCTGGTGTATTTTTATCTTGGAATTTGATTTAGGTTTTTTATTATCTTTATTTTTGAGAGAGAGAGGAGCAGGAGCAGAGGGAGAAGGAGAGAGAGAATCTCAAGAATCTCAGGCAGACTCTGTGTTGAGAGTGGAGCCTGACACAGGGCTTAATCTCATGACCCTGAGATCATGACCTGAGCTGAAATCAAGAGTTGGAACTCAACCAACTGAACCACTCATATACCCCTTGAATTAGGTTTTTAAAAATGTGTTTCTGTGTCTCTTCTTCACATATGCAGTCTTCCCTCTAGCATCTTGAACCCAGGGAATAGATCATAAAAATTGTTTGTATTCTTATCTACTAAGTCTGTCATCTTTCTGAGTCAATTTTGATTGATTTGTCTTTCTCCTATTTTTCCTCCCTTCTTCACACGCCTGACAATATTTTATTGACTGCCACACATTGTGAAGTTTCCCTCATTGTGTTTTGGATATTTTTATTTCTTGAGCTTTGTTCTGAGATAAGTTGTGACGTAGGAAAATATTGTCCATTTTGATCTTACTCTTAAATGTACTTAGGTGGGACCCTACCTGCATTTACTATAAGGTTAATTTTTCCTCTCTTCTAGGCAAGATCCTTCTTAGTACTCTAATCAGTGGCCCCATCAGGTTTGAGATTTTAAATTTTGGTTATCGAGAGTAAGCACTGTTTCTTGTCCTTGTGGGATTGGATTACTCTTCCCTCTAATTTTCCGTGGGGGAACAGGGAAGGATTCTTTGCCCAACCTCTGATAGTTTTCTCACATGGATGTCATGAGCAGTCCTTAGCTGTAATGTATACTCATAGGTGACTCAGTGTAGGTATCTGGAGTTCTCCCTCTGCTCACGTTTTTATTGTCTGGATTTCAACCATGCAAACTTAAGCCCTCCTAGCTTCTTTGTACTCGGGGGTTCAGCTACTCAGCTCAGGGATACCCCTGGGCACTGCTTGGGTTCCCCTTCCCTTTGCTGCAGCCTAGAAACTTTGTTTAGGCAGTAAGCTTGGAAAATTATTTATTTATTTTTTCTTCATCAGTGATCTGTCCTTTCTTGCCTGTGTCCAGCATCCTGGTGCCATTGTTTTATGTATTTTGTCTGATGCTTAGTGTTCTAGGGTTGTAGGGTAAATCTTACTCCTGTTACTGTATTTTAACTGGAAATGGAAAAAGGGATAATCAGAATGCGGTCACTTTTGATATGTAAATAGATGATACAAAAATCTGGAGCAGAGGATTTTAGGATAGAAACCAGGAAGCTGCACTTTAAAGAGAGAAGAATTGAGATTCTGGATTAAAGAACAAGATATGATGATATATAGCTAAGAAGAAAAGGCAGAAATTTAATTATTAAGAATTAGAAACTGGGACAATGTACGTTTATTAAGGTAGAAAATTAGCTTTATTTTAGATTTAGCTTAGAGGAAGACATTCGGTAGCCATCTGACATTTAACTTTAGAATAGTTGTCTTAGAACATTCTAGTTTGATTACTGGGATTATTTAATTTAAATAATTACTAGTTTTCCAGAAATGGTGATAAAAATGTAGTTGTTTATATCTTTTTTTTTTCATTTTAAAGCTTAAATTTTAATCATGATAAAAGATAACATGGACCTTATGTACTTAAAAGTCAAATATATTTTATAATTTTTAAGCATCTGGGGAAAACGAATTTAGTATACTAAACTATGTTAACTAGTAGATATATGGTGCCATCTAATGGCTAATATGAAAATCTGTTTAGTAAATAGCATAATGCTTAGCAGTTTGTTTATATGGTGATTAAATTTAACACTGAAATCTTTGGCGCTTTAAATGTCCAAGGTGCAATTTTATTTAAACACTAAGGTATAGTTTCATTTCAATTTCTAGTATTTTTAAAATTCAACTATATCAGTGTCTGATTTTCCTCCCATATAAAGGCTTCTGTATAAATTTTGCATATTTAAGTTATGCTCAATATAAATTAAACTTATACATGTAAAACCAATTATAACAAGCAAATCAAGTTTACAAACCTTCCCATCTGCTACCTTTTTAAATTCTTGTTCACTCTTCCTAGTCCCACTGTGTCCTCACTGATTAATGCCTTACAGAACCTCACTTCTATTGTAGACAGAATTCATTTTTCCTCCCTCCCTCCCTCTTTTTTCCCCCTGTATTCTTTACAAAATACATTCAGAACAGGAGAATGATTGATTAGATTGGCAGTCTTTAAGTCGTTCTCAGATTCTTAGATTTCTGTGGAGCCACTCTAGAGGCTGTCAGGGAGGTGGCTTAGGCTAGAAAAGTTAGCACTTTGAAGTCCCTAGAAGTCCTGCACTGAGGAAGACTCCTCAACTCTGTTCAACCCAGTATTTCCTAAGTATATTTCATAATAGACCCTTGTTTTCCTTAAAAAAAAAAAAAAAAACAACACATGTTAAAATCATGTTGATCTTGTGCTCTTTACCCTTACTTAGGAATTGTTCTGTATTTTCCTTTTATTTTTTTAAAGATTTTATTTATTTATTTGACAGAGAGATAGAGAGCACAAGTAGGCAGAGCAGCAGGCAGAGGGAGAGGGAGAAGCAGGCTCTCTGCTGAGCAGGGAGCCTGATGTGGGACTCGATCCCAGAACCCTGGGATTATGACCTGAGCGGAAGGCAGTGGCTTAACCAACTGAGCCACCCAGGTGCCCCAATTGTTCTATATTTTCTTTTTAATAATAAAGAGGTCTTTCATATATGTGTGTATATATACACACAGAGACATATATAGATTTCTTTTTGATTTAACAAAACAAATTTGGGGGGGGGGCACCTGGGTGGCTCAGTTGGTTAAGGGGCTGCCTTTGGCTCAGGTCATGATCCCAGGGTCCTGGGATTGAGCCCCCCATCGGGCTCCCTGCTCAGTGGAGAGCTTGCTTCTCCCTCTCCCTGTGTCTGCTGCTCTTCCTGCTTGTGCTCTCTATCTCTCTGTCAAATAAATAAGTAAAATCTTAAAACTTTTTTTTTTTGTGGTAGTATAAAAATGCCATTCATTATCAAAAATTTAGAAAATGCAAAGAAATATTTGGAAAGTATATAAGACACATAATTGTACCTCCCACAAGTGACAAATATTAATATCTAGAATATTAACATATAGTCTTTTATATACATATATAAGTAATTTGAACACAAAAGGTATCACATTCTGTTGATTGTTTTTTATCTAGAATTTACACCTATATGATATTACATATGACCATTATTATCGACCGTTTGTCATTTTGTTTTAGTTTTTATCTGATTTCTAATGATGGCATGGTTTTCTCTTGAATGGGCACACTATTTTTTATTAGCCAGTCTGCTATTTCTGGAATTTTAAATGTATAAATTCTTGTGCTATTACTAAAAGTGCTTCAATGAGTACAAAACTTCTATTATGTTCGTAATAGTTCTGATTATTTCCTTATGGTGAAAACCATCTTTTATATATACAAAAGATGTGTGGAAATAGCCTATCGGGGTCAAAGAATATCTTCATTTTTTAAGGTCTTTTTAAAAAATTTGTAACAGTTTACATTGATAATCAGATACACAACTTTTTCATCACTAGGTTAAAAATAACTTTGTGAAATTGGTATATTATTGTATATTGCATTTCTCAGATTACTGTAAGGTTGGATATTATGTTAAATAATGACTTAGAATTCTTTGGTGAGTGTTGAAAATTACTCATAGTTTTATTAATTTTCTTTATTTAAGAATATTAAGGATATGTTAAGAGTGATAACTTTTTAAAAAGTTTTTTTTTTATTTTTATGAGAGAAAGAGAAGGAGAATGAGTAGGAGGGAGCATGAGTAGAGGGGAGCAGCAGAGGGAGAGGGAGAAGCAGGCTCCCCAATGAGCAGGGAGCCCCATGCAGGACTCAGTCCCAGAGCTGAAGGCAGCTGCTTAACTAAGCCACCCAGGTACCCAAGAGTGATAACTTTTACTGGCCATATATTAATTTTAGCCCTTCTTTGTTGTTTAACTTGGAATTTTTTGTTATCTTTAGATACATGGAATTTTCATATTTATATGTAGGAAAAAACTATTAGTCATTTTTATTTAGTTTCTTTGCTTTATGTTTATAAATTTTACCTAAAATAAAATTCCATTTAACTTAACTTTTTTCAAATAGTTAATACATATTTTTCTGGTTACAAAACAACTATATATTCACTACTAAATACTCAGGTAACAGAGATTAAGAAAAAATTAAAAATCACATGTAATTTCTATACCCAGAGGTGACAGCACTGTTTATTGAATAACCAGTAAATTTATGTTTTCTGTACTAATTTGAAATTCCTTCTTCATCATATACAAACTTGCTGTGTATACTTGATTATACTTTTTATCTAGCCTATTTTGTTACTGTCATACTATTTAGTTGCAGTTTGGTAATATATTTTAATAACTGGTTCAGCAAAGCCTCTTTATATGTTTTAAACATTTTATTTCGGTGTCTTACCATGTATTCTTATAAATAAACCCCTTATATTGGGACACTGGGGTAGCTCAGTTGGTTAAGTGGCCAGTACTTGAATTTGGTCCAGGTCATGGTATCAGGGGCCTGGGACTGAACCTTGCGTTGAGCGAAGAGCCTGCTTGTCCTTCTCCCTCTGCTCCTCCCCCTGCTCGAGTGTGCACGTGCCCGCCCTCTCTCAAATAAATAAATTCTTAAAAAGGAACAACCTCTTATATTGATAAATACACTTTCACAGTGACCTGAGTGACATTCTTAATCCCTAGTAACCACTAATCTGTTTTCTAGCTCTATAATTTTATAATTTCAACATATTATATAAAGAGAATTATACAGTATATGATCTTTTTAGACTGAATTTTTTCGCTCAGCATAATGCCCTTGATATCCACCCAAGTTGTTGCATGTATCAATCATTTGTTCCTTTTTATTGCTGAGAGTGCTCTGTGGTAGAGACATACCACGGTCTGTTTAACCATTCACTTGTTGAAGGACATTTGTATGCTTTATAGCTCGAGGTACCACATATAAGGCTGCTGTGAAAATTCTTGTACAGGTTTTTGTGTGGACATCGTGATGGTTAATTTTGTGTGTCAGTGCAGCTAGTCTGTGGTGCCCACTCGTTTTGTCAAACACATATATTGCTGTGAGGTAATTTAAAAATGTGATTAATGTTTAAGTTTTTTAAGCCACGCAAATTACCCTTCATAGTATGGATAGGCGGCACCTAATCTGTGGACGGCCTTAAGAGAAAAGACTGAGACCCAGCTGAGAAGGAAGGAACGGTGCCTGAGGGCGTCCTCTGACTCAAGACTACAGTATCAACTCTTCCCTGGGTCTCCAGACTGCCGGCTTGTCCGGAAGATCTCATATTTGTCAGCCCCTATAATCAAAATAAAGCTCTCTCTATAAATATATCCTGTTGGTTCTGTTTCTCTGGAGAACCCTGACTAAGACAGACTTTGTTACTGGAGTGGTTCTAGAGGATTAGAGTCTTAAGAATGATTTTTCTGAATGTTCCTAGGTGACCATTATTTTGATACCTTGGAACATTTTTGTCAAACTAATGCATATAATGACATTGGCTTATTGCTCCTAAAATGAGCAAAGAAGGGGATGAATTTGGGGATTTGAACTCCCCGTTTAAGCACCACGTAAATTACCACAGAATTCTTAAGTCTTCCCAGAAAGAGATCCCTATCTTTTGTAATCAGGTTGAGCTTACTGAAAACCATATCCAAAGTCACATCCTGTCAGTAGGCAAATTATAATGCAAATTGGATTCCCAACTTCATAGAGTATCTGTTGAAATGAAGGCACTGACTGGCCGGGAATGGGATTCTGAAAATTAGAATGGGGACATATGGGAAAATTTTGATGAGGTTGGGGCATTGAACTCCCACAGTCTACTGAGTCTTCTTTGTTAGTAAAAGCAGCTATTCTACTCTCATCTGAGGAGATTAGCCATGCTTGGCCTGAAGAAACTGTAATGGCCTCCTCTTGAGGTGGATTGCATTTTGAGGCACTCCTCATTCTCCTTAGGGCCCACCCCCACCATCCTGCTTTACTTCTAGACTTTTAACTAAACTCAAGTCTCAGCAGGCCGCTAAAGGTGAGATACAAAGTGTGACCCATGAGGAGATGCTCTTTAATCCAAAAAAACCCTTATGATTTCTCTACTTAATGTAGACAAATCTAGAGAATGTGTGACTGTGTGTGGGAATGGATAGAAAGGTGTGAGATAATGGTGGAAGGAACATAAAGTTGAATCAGGCTGAATTTTAAATCTTGCTGAAATTTTGATAGGAATTATAGTATATCTATTTACTTGGGAAAAATTGTCTTTTTACTGTGTTAGATTTTCTAATTCATTAACATACTCTCTCCATTTATTTAGATTTTAAAATCTTTTAGCATCATTTTGTATGCAAAATACAAGTCCTATATATATTTTGTTAGATTTTTTATTTGTAAGTAGTTCATATCCTTTGAAATGATTGTAAGTGGCATTGTATTTTAAATTTTGGTTTCCACATAATCATTGCTAGGAAATGGAAATATAACTGATTCTTCAGTGTTAGTCTTTTTTTTTTTTTTTCAGTGTTAGTCTTATATCCTGTGACTTTGTCAGACTCAACTATAGTTGTAGGTTTTGTTTTGGTTTGGTTTTCATTTGTTTTGGATTTTCTGTGAAGAATAATCATGTCATCTACAAATAGGGACAGTTTTATTTTTTCTTTTCCAATATGTATTCGTAAATTCTATTTGCTTATGTTTTGTGAAAGATTTTTGTGCCTCCATTTATAAGGGTTATTGACCTATAGTTTTCTTTTTTTAACTGACTTTGGTTTGGTATTAGGGCAATATTGGTATAAAATAAATTGAGAAATATTTTCTCCTCTTCTGTTTTCTGGAAAAAATTGTGTAGAACTGGTGTTCATTCTTCAAATGTTGAGTATTCTCCAGTGAAACCTTTCTGGACTTGAAGATGTCTTCCTCAATAGCTTTTAAAATTATGAATCCATTTATTTAGTAGTTGTAAATCTATTCAAATTATTTATTTTATAATAATATGTAGTGTGTACTTTTTTTTTAAGATTTTATTTATTTATTTGATAGACAGAGATCACAAGTAGGCAGAGAGACAGACGAGAGAGAGAGAGAGAGAGAGAGAGAGAGAGAGAGAGGAGGAAGCAGGCTCCCTGCTAAGCAGAGAGACCGATGCGGGGCTCGATCCCAGGACCCTGGGATCATGACCTGAGCCGTAGGCAGAGGCCCCAACCCACTGAGCCACCCAGGCATCCTGTAGTGTGTACTTTTTGAGTAATGGGCCCATTTCACCATGTTGTGAAATTTATAAGGTTGTCTGTAACATGCCTTTTATTGTCCTTTTGATGTCTGCAGGGTATATAGTGATATCCCTTTTCAGTCCTGATAATGGTAATTTGAGCCTTCTCTCATTTTCTTTGTCACTCTTGCTAATTATACTCTTTTATCCAATTAGAACTACACATTTATTTTACCCACTTGACTGAATGTATTTGAATTTTCACCCCTTAATTTATAATATTTTGTGGGGTTCTTTTTGTCCAATTTTGTTACCAGAATCATGTTATCTTTGAAAAATGAATGAAGAAGCTTTTCATCTTGTGTCCTAGAACATATTAGAAAACCTTTTAAAAATTCTTTTTGGCTATTATTTTTATTTAGGGTAGTTTTTTATATTTAAACTATATATTTTATTCTTACAGACATTTGGAAAAGTGTGCTGAGGTATACAAAGTATTAGTCTTTAAAATTTTTAATATCTCTGTGATCACATCCTTGTTTTCCTATATAGAATTCTGTTTTTTTTTCTTTCTTTTTTTGTTTGTTTGTTTTTAATATTTTGTATTTTTAAACAATATATTGGTTCAGTCAATGAGATCTAAGGCTTTGTTTGAATACTGACTGTGCCACTTACAACTCCATGAATGTGGGCAAATTATTCAGTCATCAAGTTTCAGTTTCTTTTTTGCAAGGGTAGGGTTGTGAAAGTTGAGTGAAATGCAATCTGTAAAATACTTGGCATAGTGCATGATCACGGCATGAGCCGTGAATTAATGTTAGCTTGATTAGATTTGTTAAGGTTTGTGTATTTTCTTTTAGTCCCCTTTTCCCCTATACACAATAACTGAAAAAAAAAAGAACAGTTCTTAGATTCTTCTATTGCTTTTACCTAATTTAATTAATTGATGCTTTTATCTTAATTGTTTCCTCCTCTTCCTTTAGGGCTTTTTTATACCATCTTTTCAAAACTTCTTTAATTGAATGCTTCATCATTTTCATCCTTTTGTGATTAAAAACAGCACTTAAGACTAGATTATGTTTTCATTCACCTCCAAAAATGAAGTTTAATTGTTTAGGGTATTTGTGAAATAAAGGAGATGCGATACCATACAAAATCCGTGATTCTTCTTTTCACTGAAACTCAGGGAGACTAGGAATTAATGTTTTAAATTTGAGACATCTTAAGATCTCTACTTCAATTCTGAAAGTATGCTGTGATAGCCAGCAGCTTTGCCATGTTCCTCATTTTAAAGTGAATACTTTTGGGTTGTAATGTATTATCATTCATTTTGTTTGCTATATATTTTTGGTAGATTCTCTCTGTCAACTTTGTCTTGATGTGTTTCTCCCTGCATTTCTGGATTTTTTTTTAAAGGATTTATTTATTTATTTGAAACAGAAAGATAAAGAGAGAGAGAAAGCATGAGGAGGGGGAGAGGCAGAGGGAGAGGGAGAAGCAGACTCCCCTTTGAGCCAGGAGCCTGATGTGGGGCTTGATCCCAGGATGCCGGCAGACATTTAACCATCTGAGCCACCTAGGCACCCCTTGGGTTTTAATATTAATTTTTTACGTTTATGTTCATAAACCTAGAGATCAACTCTTGCTGTAGTAATTTGACGTAACAATCCATCCCAAATCTCATGTAAAAATAACAATTTATTTTCACAGACATGACAGTCCTCTGTCTTCTTATCTTTTCTAGAGCTTATATTTTAGTTGGGGAAGAGAGATAATAAAGAAAGAGCAAAATTAAATTACTTGGTACTTTTGAAGATAGATACAAAAAACAGATCGAGGAAAGGGAGAGGAGTGGGTGGTGATGGATTGTGTTTTTAAAAAAGATGGACAAAGTTGCTCTCATTGAGAAGATAACATTTAAACAAAGACTAGGAGGAGATGAAAGAGTTCTCTATGTGAATAGCTTGGAAGATGCATGCAGCCAGAGGTAACACAGGGGAAAGCAAGCTGGCTCGTATTTGAGGACTATTAAAGCATCCTGTGTGACTAGCAGAATGAGCTAGCAGAGAGGTAGGAAGTGTGGTCAGAAGAATGGAGAGGCAGGTCATGGAGGAGGTGGGGAGCCATCACAAAGTTAGGAGCAGAGGACAGTTAATTCTGAGGTTTGAAAGCTCATTCTGGATCCTGTGTGGATCCAGATGGACAGGATGGGAAGTAGGCAGGCTAGTTAGGAGCTCTTGCAGAGCTGGAAAGATTTATCAGACATCACCATAACCTCTATAAACTGCCCCGAAGGACTATTCATTATGTTCTGTTTTTATTTGAAACATAATGGACATAAAAATAGTATTTAAAGTAAACACTTATATAAAGAAGTAGAATGCAGCTGTCCTCTAGAAATCCCAAGTACTTTTCCTGGTTACCACCCTCTCCCTGCCTGCTCTTGGGGAAGTCACTTCCTTGTTTCTTTATGGTTTTACTGCCTAAGTGTTCATCCTTGAAAGATCTAGTTAATTTCTCCTGTTTTGAACTTTATATTGGAACCTTGCAGTATGTCCTCTTCAGCCTTTTCTCAACCTCACATTTATGTGATTCATTTTGTTGCATGTAACTGGTTCATTCATTTTATGGCTGCATTATATTCTCATGTGGTAATATATGGATCTTCCTCAGCATACAGTGGCATTACATCTCAGTAAACCCATCATAAGTTGAAAATAATGCAAGTCAAAATGCATTTAGTACACTTAACCTACTGAACATAGCTCACCTCGCCAACCTTAAATGTGCTCAGAACACTTAGATTAGCCTGTAGTTGGGCAGAACCATCTAACACAAAGCCTGTTTCATAGTGAAGTGCTGAATATCTCACACAACTTACTGAATCCTGTCCTGAAAGTCAGAAACAGCATGGTTGTGTGGATACAAAATCATGGCAAGTGGATCAGTTGTATACTCTTATGCTCATGTGCCACTCCCCAGCATCACGAGAGAGCATTGTACAATTTATCATGAGACCAGAAAAGATCCAAATTCAGAATTCAGTGTGCAGTTTTCTACTGAATGCCTGTCACCTTCATAGCATCATAAAGTTGAAAAATCGTAAGTTGAACCATTGTAAGTCAGGGACATCTGTACCATGATTCTTCTTTTTTGTTAATGTATTGTAACTCATCATTACCACTTTGTCTGAAAGCTTTCTAGTTGTGAGTACTTGGTATGGATAGACTTTCCTGTGAATACTTGGTATGGATAGACTTTTAAATTTTGGTCATTTTGAAATAGTGGTATTGCATCATGGTTTAATTTGCATTTTACTGGTTAATAACAAAGTTGAAGAACTTTGCATATGTCATTTGGCCATTTTTAGTTCATCCCTTGTGATAAGCCTGCTCAAGATTTTGTCTGTTTTTTATTAATTATGTATTTATACTTACGTACTTATATGTATTATAAATCTGTAGGCATTCTTTGTGTATTTTAGACATGAGCCTTTTCCCCCTTGTATGTGTTGCATATCCCATTCTTCAGCTTGCCTTTTCATAACACGATATTTATTGATGACCAGAAATTCTAAATTTTAATGTGGTCATGTTTATCAATATTTTCCTTTGTCGTTCTTTTTGTATCTTGTTTAATAAGAAATCCTTCTTTATCCTGGGATTGTGAAGACGAGTCTTTGTACATTTTTCTAAAAGACTTATTAGCAAAAGCTTTTTGCATTTAGATCTTTAGTCTACCTGGAATTCATTTCCCCCTTCATATTTGCAGCTCAGTGTATTGAAAAGATGATTTCTCGGGGCACCTGGGTGGCTCAGTGGGTTAAAGCCGCTGCCTTCAGCTCAGGTCATGATCCCAGGGTCTTGGGATCAAGCCCCATATTGGGCTCTCTGCTCAGCAGGGAGCCTGCTTCCCCCACCTCTCTCTGCCTGCCTTTCTGCCTACTTGTGATCTCTCTCTCTGTCAAATAAATAAATAAAATCTTTAAAAAAGAAAAGAAAAGAAAAGATGATTTCTCTCCACTGTGGTGCAGCCATCTTCCTCATACATCAGAATCCCTATGTGCATGTGTCTGTCTCTGACCTGTCTGTTCTGTACTCTAGGTCTGTCCCATTTGAATTTAGCTGCTGTGTACCAGAACCTGAAAGATTGATAGATTGTCTCTATGCCTATTTTGATCTTTTTCCTCATATAGGACTTCCAGCCCCTGATAAAAGACAGGCTTTTGACTTCTCTAAAAATGAGGACAAGATACTAGACAGTGATGAACTCATCGAAGGGGAGTCCACATGTGAGCAGGATCCTGAAAAGTATGAAATTCAAATTAGGAAGGTCAAGTGAAGAGAGAAGGGAGGCAGAGAAGGGCAGTTCTATCAAATATGTGGGGAAACTTGGAGTGAAAGAAGAGCCTGGGACGTATTGGAAGTATTATAACACTTTGTGTAAGTCAATAATACTGTCTTAGAAATTACCATTCCTTGGGAGAAGATATGTGCAAACGACATATCTGATAAAGGGTTAGTATCCAAAATACATAAAGAACTTATAGAAATCAATACCCCCAAAACAAATAATCCAATTAAAAATGAGCAGAGTTGCCTGGGTGGCTCATTCAGTTGAGAGTCCAGCTCTTGGTTTTGGCTCAGGTTATGATCTCATGGGTTGTGGGATCGGGTTCAGGTTATGATCTCATGGGTTGTGGGATCGAGCTCCACATCAGTCTCCCTGCTCAGTGATGAGTCTCCTTGAAGATTCTCTCCTTCTGCCCAGCCCCCACAGTCTTTCTGTCAAATAAATAAAAAAAAATTTTAAATGAGCAGAAAACATGAACAGACCTTTCTCCAAAGAAGACATCCTGATGGACAACAGGCACATGAAAAGATGTTCAACATCACTCATCATCAGGGAAGTGCAGATCAAAACTACAGTGAGATAGCGCCTCACACCTGTCAGAATGGCTAAAATAAAAAATGCTAGAGATGGATGTTGGCAAGGATGTGGAAAAAAGGAACCTTCTTGCACTCTTGGTGAGAACTGGCGTAGCCACTGTGGAAGACAGTATGGAGATTCCTCAAAAGTTAAAAATAGAACTACCCTATGAGCCAGCAATACCACTACTGGGTATTTACCCTAAAACTATAAAAACACTAATTCAAAGGAATAAGTGCACTCCTATGTTTATTTAGCATTATTTACAGTAGCCCGAGAGTCCACCAGTAGATGAATGGATAAAGAAGATGTGGTGTATAAATATATAATGGAATTTTATTCAGCCATAAAGATAATGGAATCTTGCCATTTGAAACAACATGGATGAAACTAGAGAGTAATGCTAGGAGAAATACACCACTCAGAGGAAGACAAGTACCATAGAATTTCACTCATATGTGTCATCTAAGAAATAAAACAAATGAACAGAGGGGGAAAAAAGAGGCAAACCAAGAAACAGACTCTTCACTGTAGAGAACAAACTGATGGTTACAGGAGGGAAGGTGGGCAGGGGGATGGTTTAAATAGGTGATGGAGATTAAGGAGTACTCTTATGATAAGCAGTGGGTGATGTATGAAAGTGTTGAATCACTATATTATACACCTGAAACTAATATAACACTCTATTTTAACCCTACTGGAGGCAAAATAAAAAAACTTTAAAAAAAGAAATTTTGCGGGGCGCCTGGGTGGCTCAGTGGGTTAAGCCTCTGCCTTTGGCTCAGGTCATGATCTCGGGGTCCTGGGATCGAGCCCCGAGTTGGGCTCTCTGCTCAGCAGGGAGCCTGCTTCCTCCTCTCTCTCTGCCTGCTTCTCTGCCTACTTGTGATCTCGGTCTGTCAAATAAATAAATAAAATCTTAAAGAAAAAAAAAGAAATTTTGCTTAAAAAATGTAATATAAAGGATAAATTTTTTAAAATTACCATTCCTGATTTGTAGGGAGTAATCAGCAGTTTATCTTGGACAATTAGTAAAGGCTATTTTTAGTTTTTAACAGTGATTTTTCAGGGTCTCTGATTCTCTTAACTGTAAAAACTATTTGTCTATAAAACATAGTAAGGAGTTATTACACTATTATATACCCCAGTCCCTTTTATCTCTTCATCTTCCCACTCTAAAGATCGAGGGGGATAATGTGGCAAACTTCATTAATAATTAACCTCAGTCATCCATTTAACTAAAAGATAGTCCAAAGTAATATTCTAAAAAGTATCAAAGGTAATTGAAATCTAGTTCTCAGAAACATTCTCCTTTCTTTAGGAATATTTCACTGCTTTGAAGCTAAGGGCTTAGTAGAAGAATATATAGTCTTTATGTGTTGAGAGGAGCAGCAAAGATGCGAAATAATTTTCAAATGATTTTATAAGGTTTGACTGTCATTCACCTGAATTTGGAGAAGAATAAAGAGGAGAGGCTTAAGTAAAAGAGGAAAGAATATGAGGCAGGAGGAGTTGATTTCCTCCCTTTAACCTAATGGTCAGAGTGGTTGATAGACCTGACCTGGCCTTTTGGGCTTTGTTTGCACTAGCAAAGACCTAGGACTTTATTTAGTTTAGACTCTCAGCAGCAGGTATTCAAAATTGCAAAACATTTAGTCATCTTCTAGAATATTCTGTGAAGCGAACCATATTGCATCTATATCCTATTTGTGTTCTATGACATCCAAACCAGTTGCCCTCTAAAATTCAGTAAACATTGCCGTATCCTTACAAATACCAGTTTTCTTTATTAATATATTTTCTTTTGTTAACTCCGTTTCATTGACAGATGTTTTTTCTGTTTGTCTTCTACTGCCTTTTGATTTATTCCTTATTTGAAATAGTTTCCAAATCCACTGTGTACTTTTTTCTTTTCAACTTTTCTGAGTTACTAGATCCACTTTAGTGTTTTTATACAATTATAATTATCATCTGTCACCACTAATTTATTTCTGAGTTTTGAAAATTCTCAAAATTTCTTTTTTAGTATCTTCATCACAGTAACCTTAGCCATTTGGGCTTTATTTAAAATAGGATCTTCTCAAGCAAATTGTTAATCTCAGTCCTATAAATTTTATACTCCTCTAGTCTTTCTTGATAGCCTGTTTCAATTCTTAATCCTCACAGCTAAATAGTATTTCTGTAATGGACTTTTTAGATTATCATGAAGGGTCACTTTTGCATAATTGTGGAGTTCTGCATTATATGGCCCAACTCATCTGTGTATACTAAATCCTTCCATAAACACCTTTTTGGCATTTCTTCTGCAATATAAAGTAATTTCACTTTTGGCATAAGGCTTTTAATATATGTGTAGTGAATTTAATTGTTCCTCTCTGGACCTTTTTAGTGTTCTCTGTTATATTTTGAAATTGGAGATCATACTGCTTTAATAGAAATCTGATAGCATGATAGAAGGCTTAATTTTCACCTGTTAGAAGCATTTGTTCCTGACACATTTTATTGAGCCAGTGTTTTCATTAACCTTTATCCGTGTTTGGCCCCAATTGGGGTAGTAACTTGCAATTATCCATATTGATCTTCACTTTGTTGTGATGTATTACGTCATTAATATATTGAGGCCCCTTGTGTGTATGTTTGTTTGAGTGAATTAGCAGTTGTGCCCAACCCAGTTTGTGGGACCTTCTACAAAATTAATGAACGTATTCTCAGTTCCTTCATTCAGGTTAGGCAAAGGTATTAAGTAACACAGTTTTATAGAGTGATCCTCTTTAAGATGACTATGAGTCCCTGAGTTTGGAATGTACTCTTGCATCCTTTTGTATATATTCATTCTGTCAGCCTCTCTAAACTGTCACAGCTGTTGGTTCTTCTCTGACTTCAAGTCCCTGTGCCAGAAAAAGAGAATATTTAGTGAGGGAGTGACTCAAATGGCCTCTTTGGCATTAGGCCTGGTTACCAAAAAGGCAAATGTGATAACCCAGAAAAGTTGGCACAAAGTGAAAAACCAGGTCTAATGCCAGTGCTTGCCTGAGAGAGAGCCTTGGACTTTCAAATCTTTCATCTAGAATCTAGATCCTACCTGTCAGTTTGTTGGTTAAACTGAAATTTCATTTTAGAGAAACTTGTGAGATTTATTTAAGGAAGCCAGACGTCACATGTGTTTTCCTTGTCTGCATGAGTCATTCTTTCACAGAAAGAAATTAACAAGTTATCTGACATATTTTGTTGAGACATACAGATTGCTCCTTAGTATCCCGTGTTTTGTAGATAATTGAAAGTATTTTGATAACTTGTGTTAATATTTTCTTATGTAACTGTCATGGTTCTTATAAAACAATAGCTTTTGGCATTTAACCCACAGTCTGTATTTCACTTGCTTGCATATCAGTCTAATTTTTATAAAAGGAAAATTGTTTACTAAAGCATGTGAGTGCACTGCTACCTTTTCAACATTTTCACAAGATCAATAAGTAATTTGTTATGTTAGATTGTGATACAATGCCGTGAATTTTGTCACTTTAAATAGAAGCATTAATGGAGCAAGTACAGGGAAAGCTTTTTAACATTAATATAGGACATTATGTGTGTGTTTTTGTATTTACTAGTTCGTATATGAGACAGACTGAAAGGTAGGCTCTAAGAAGAGTATGTTCAGTTGAGGCACCTAGCATGTCAGGCTGTCATTATTTCCCCCCTGGGATTACTGCAGTTACTTTATAAACTGCCTCTTACTAGTCCTTCATTCCTGTCCTGACTTGTACACCAGAATGATCTTACATTTCCATGCTTGAAATATTTTGAGTCCCCATTGCCTTCAGGATAAGTTCAGACTCCTTAACAATTTTTACAAGATCTTTCATGATTTTACCCTTGCTTACTCTCCTGCTTTATTTATCTCTTAACTACTTTATGCCTTTTATTCTGTTCCCTTAGTTCTGTCATTATCTCTTGCCTCTGGGCCTTTTCACTGTAAATACTCTTATCCCTTCCCCCCCAACTTTGCCCCCTTCTTCTCTTGTGTTCTAGATTCTTCATATTTCAGTTTAAGAGTCATTTAGAAGAGAAGGAAGTCTTCTCTTATCTCCCAAGTCAAGGTTGGGTGCCCCTTTATACTTTATTAAGCCTC
This sequence comes from Taxidea taxus jeffersonii, assembly GCA_003697995.1. Taxonomy (NCBI): domain Eukaryota; kingdom Metazoa; phylum Chordata; class Mammalia; order Carnivora; family Mustelidae; genus Taxidea; species Taxidea taxus. The sequence continues at coordinate 12,245 of ML102304.1, read as the reverse complement.
TAAGTTCAGGAACTACGTTTTGTTTTATTCAGGCTTCATTCTTATTGGTTAGCATTAATTGAATAAATTAATATATAGTTAGCACTTCTCAGACTCTTCCACTGACAGAAGAGAGAACATATGTCCCTCATAAATACACAAAGATCCTTGCTAAAAGCATGATGGTTTCTTAAAGTTCTGCATTTCTTTTTTAAATTTCAGAAAATTTTATTTTGCTTTATTATCAATTTAACTATATATTTCCCTAAATCTCCAACTAAAATAGACACTACTAAAGGATGTGTTGATGTAGACATTTTATTTTTCAATTTCATCATTCCATTGCTTATCTTTTCTCTTTCTGGTTGGCAGTTTTTTTTCTTCAGCTGTATGATTAATGCTGATTTTGTTACAGGTGATTGGTAAATTGGCAGCACCAGCACTTATTTTTTGAAATATTTTAAGTTGAGGTTATCATCTATTTTAATGACTTGAAATTTGCCTTTATAGCCCCTGAGGACCAAGACTCGGGCTGCTTCCTACTTGATTCTGCCCCAACACTGCCATCCTTGTTCAGTGGCTGTTCAGTAACACTGTCCGCAGCCGAGAGTAGAGGAGTGTGTTAGAGTTCTTTCACGAAGCTTTTAGAGTAATTTTCTTTAAAATATCAAATATCTTTGCTATCATAATATGTGATGTGTGTGTGTGTGTGTGTGTGTGTGTGTGTGTATGTAAGTAAGGGTAGAGATCACTTTGAAAATGGAGCTCCACATTTTTTATTCAGTACGCATTGAGAATGCAAGTTAAGGATTAAAGAACCCTTAACTTGCAAATTGCTGCATGGAAGTAGGGGCACCATAGGATGTTGAGCCCTTACCACCACTAATTAAAGTGTGTTGGATCTGTTCAGTAGTAATAAAACATTACTGTGGACTTTTTTTTTTTTTAAGATTTTATTTTATTTATTTGTCAGAGAGAGAGAGAGAGAGAGCGAGCAAGCACAGGCAGACAAGAGAGGCAGGCAGAGGCAGAGGGAGAAGCAGGCTCTCTACCGAGCAAGGAGCCCGATGTGGGACTTGATCCTAGGACGCTGGGATCATGACCTGAGCTGAAGGCAGCTGCTTAACCAACTGAGCCACCCAGGCGTCCCATTACTGTGGACTTTTGATTGCACACCAGTGTATTCAGATATAGTAAATCCGTGCCTTAAACTGTAGAGTGTTTTTGGAAAAGGCTGGTCTTCTCAAACTGGATCAAATTTAGGGTGAAGAAAGATGTTTTTAAGATGATCAAAGGATGTTTTAATCACTCCAGGAAGAGAAGTAGAGAGACTGACCTCAGCAAGATAAAGAACTGGGAAATCCCAACATTCATGCCCCAACAAAAACAATGATTAAACAACTACTGATGAAAATAGCTTAGGACAGTTCTAGAGGACTGTGAAAATAGCTTAGGACAGTTCTAGAGGACAGTGGAGAAGCAGTAGCCATCCAGTGGAGCACACAAACTGAGAAGAGCCACGTAGAAAAGCATAGGAAGCATTTTACCAGCATCACCCCATCTTGTAGTTCAGCAGAGCTCAACGCCAGGAGGGATCTCATCAGCTGTGACCTCCCCTCAGAGGGGAAAAAAAGAGCAGGAAGACTTCAGCAGCTTTCACCACTGCTGGTGAGGAGCCTGGTAGTCCTCGCCACTGTCATGGACTCCCTCGGTCTTTGCCACTGGGGACCTCCAAAATCTTTGCCGACACTGACCCCAGCTGATGAAGCTACCTGGAGTTTACCTCACTGTGTCCCCTCAGAGTAGTCACCTGTCTCTCTCCCAGCCCCCAGGAATAGAGCCACCTCTTTGCTCCTACTGGAGTCACCAATGCCTCCTCCTCCCAACACCTCCCTCACTTCCCTGTCCTGGTGCTGCTGTGTTCATGTGCCATTCCACGTGTGTGTGGACACTGGCGCTGCGGCAAATCTGCCTGAACCTGCACTGCACCCTAAGCATTGGCATTGCCATGTATGTGCTAGGCACACCCATGTCCTGGACACCAGTCCCACTGCTGTAGTCATGTGTGTCCCAGGGCCAAGAGGTACCCTTGACTGCAGCCTTCCCCACTGGGGATAAGGACAGCAATATATGAAATTATCCAGGGAGAAGGAAAAAAAAAGGGTGAATCATGGTGAAGAAAGTCTATAGGATTTATGAGACACCATCAAGGGAAACAGAATATTCCTTATGGGTGTTTCATATGGAGAAGGGTGGCAGGTGGAGGTGGTACAGAAAGCTTATTTAAAGAAATAATGACTAAAGGGATGCCTGGGTGGCTCAGTTGGTTAAGCGGCTGCCTTCAGCTCAGGTCATGATCCCAGCGTCCTGGGATCGAGTCCCACATCGGGCTCCTTGCTCGGCAGGGAGCCTGCTTCTCCCTCTGCCTCTGCCTGCCTCTCTGTCTGCTCGCTCGCTCTCTCTCTCTAACAAATAAATAAATAAAATCTTAAAAAAAAAAAATAATGACTAAAAATGTTTACATCTGAGTAGGGAAATGGATATCCAGATTCATTAAGCTCAAATGTTCCCAAACAGGATCAACCCAAAGAAGACTACAGATACACATTATAATAAAAGTGCCAAAAGTCAAGGACAAAGAACATTTTGCATTCAGGAGGAGAAAAGCAACTTGTCAGATAGATGAGCACTCTCTCCCCCCACCATAAAGATGATCATTAGATTTCTCAGCAGAAACTTTGCAGGCCAGGAGAGAGTGAGATGATATATTCAAAGAGCTTAAAGAAAAAAACTGCCAACAAAAAATACAATACCTGAAATGTTATTCTTTAAAACTGAAGACAAGGTAACATTTTTCTTTGATGAACAAACCAAGAGAGTTTGTCATCACAAGATCTACTATATAAGAAATACTTTAGGGAGTCCTTCAAATTGAAACAAGAATTCACTAAAGTATCAACATAAAAACATATGAAAGCATAAATGAAAAGTTTATTAATGGATACACTATATAAATAGCAAACTCTGACTTTACTTTTACTTCCATTTGTGTTCTTAGAGTTTTTGTATGCAATTGAAGTTAAATTGTTAACTTAAAATAGAGATTCTACTACCTGATATTTTATGCTAACTTCAAGCTAACCACAAAGATAAAACCTGTAATAGATATGCAAAAAATAAAGAAAAAAAATAAAGCAAATTACTACAAAAATGATCAGAGAGCAAAGGAAGCCAGTAAGAATGGAAGATAGGGACAAAACATCTGTGTAATAAAAATAATAACAAAATTTCCATAGTAAATCTTCACTTGTCAATAATTATTTTTAATGTATATGGATTAAACTCACCAGTCAGAAGACATAGAGTGGCTGAGTGAATAAAAAGGCAAGCTTTAGCAATATGCTATTGACAAGCGATTCACTTTAGATTTAAACGCACACAGAAAGTAAAGAAGTGCAAAAATGTGTTTCATGCAAATGGTAAGCAAAAATAAAATGCAGGAATGACTATACTTATATCAGACAAAATAGACTCTAAAACTGCCTCTCAACACAAATTTCATTATATAATGACAAAAGAGCCTGTTCAACAGAAAGAAATAATCATAAATATACACACACTTGTACATCGATAGTGGGAATGTAAATTGGTACAGACATTATGGAAAAACCTGTGAATTTTCTTTACAAAATGAAAACTAAAACTACCTTTGACCCAGCAAACCCAATTCTGGTTATATATCCAAAGGAAACATGCCCAGGATCTCTAAAACACACCAGCACTTCCATGTTCATGTCCGCCTTAACCATCTATCAGCAGATGAACTGATAGAAGAAATGTGGTGTATATATACAATGGAATATTACTCAGTCTTGATAAAGAAAGAAATCCTGCTATTTGTGACAAATACAGATAAACCTGAAGGACATTATGCTAGGTGAAACAAGTCAAACAGAAAGACAAGTACTGTATGATGTCACCTATATGTGAATCTACAACAGTCAAACTTGTAGAAGCAGAGAATGGAATGGCGGTTGTCAGGGGCCTGGGGGTAGGAGGAGATGGGAAGATGTTGGTATAAAGTTTCAGTTGTATAAGATTAATCAGTTCTGGAGATCTAATGTACAACAATGTGACTAAAATTAATTGTACAAGGGATCTTGACATTGCTAAGAAAATAGATCTTAAGCATTCTTACCATAAAAAGGGAAAAAAGATAACTATGTGAGATGATATATTAATTACCTTGATTATAATTATTTTACAATCCACGTGTATATCAGATCAAGATATACATTACACATATATAATTTTCCATCATTATACATCAATAAAGTTTGAAAAAATATCTAAGAACAAAAAAAATTCTTAAAGGGGAAAACTACTGACATAACATTAGAATATAGGAAGAAAGTGATGTCTCTCTAAGAGATTAGAAAGAAACCAATTTGCATTTATCAGAATTTGATGGCTTAGAATTAAAGCCTGAGGTAAGCATCTCTGAAACTTGTTTGACATCATAAATTGGCTTTAACTAGAAGATTCTTCTGAAGTTGGTGTTGACTTTTCAAAAATCTTATTTATAGTAGCTCAGCAATGAAGATCTTACTGAAAAGGAAGAGCGAAGAATCATTGGCAAAGTTTAGGACAGAAAGAAGTGACCCTCTATTTGCCTGCACCACTTATCAGATAATTCTGGAGGAATTCATACACATTGAATGGAAATTTTGAGGCAGTTAACTGTAATTTGTTGCTCAAAAGAATGACTGTGTTTTGCTCTATGCAGATTTGCCAGGAAAATAAGTTTGTCTTAAACTAAGCTTCATTGGAATTGGAATTTGAAGCCTCAGTCAAGAGCATACTTGAAGAAAAATAACTTCCAGAGAATGTTTGACACAGTTTTTATGTTAAGTGTTTGGTTTAAATATAAGGTTGTTAAGTGCATGTTAAGTATGTTATTATCAAGTCCAAGTATGAGGCATATGGTTTAAATATATTATGCATTTGGTTTCCATACTTAATAAACATTTGGTATTTTTCCCCCCAGTTTTCTTAAAGACTGATTTGGGATTTTTCACTGTTGTGATATTTGAATGAAATTTCAATTTATTACATGGTACTTATAGGAAATACTGTTTCAATCTATTGATGGTTTGACATTTGAAACAAGTTGGATATTATCTGTTTTATCAACTCTGTCAGGTGACTTTCTCCCAGAGGGCAGTTTTGTTTGTAAGATTTTGGGCATTATCCCACATCACTGCCATCTGTGCCTTCCCCTCTTGTCCCTTAAAGTTACTCAGCAGTGAATTATGTCACTTATGAGTGAATGCTTTTTTCATTTTTTTTTCTTACTGATTTTTTTTAATGAAATCTAAAGTTGATGGTTATGTATTATTATATTCCTTTCTTGATTTATATATGTCATCTTTCCAGTTTTGTGTTATTTATAGCATAATATAAACATTTCAGGGAAGGTTTTATTTGTGGAAGCAACTGAGCTATTATACAAGGAGATTTAAGCATATCAAATTAATCTTTTATTTTCCTACATTGTTTCTTAGAAATACTGATAAATTCTCTATTTAATGTCCAAACCAGATCAACACAAATTGTGGAATTTTCTGATTAGAATATCAGAAAAAAATATTCAGGACTTATTAAATAGTAAGCAAGTATTTCTTTTAAAACGAAAGTCGATTTCTTGTATAGTTCACGTTTTGTTCAAGAGATAGAATTACAACTATTAAATGAATTATTAAAGTCTCCATGACATGTAGTTAGAGGACTAGTGTTTCATACCAAGTAAGGCAGATCAGCAATACAGACCTTATAATACAAATTGTAAGTGGTTCTCTTTAATTTTTCTTTTTTAGAGAATTATAAGAAGCATGGGCTCTTTTTAATTTAATTTTGCATTTACAATATGATTAAAAGAATAGTTTGTAAAATTTAATCTACAGATATCAACCTAACATTTGTAATTAATTTATTTTGATATGAAACTTTAGAGAAGAGCAAAATAACTTCAATATTGAAAATACAAAAGCTCAATAAATAAATATCACTCCTTGTATTTATTTTTATGTATATCCTAGTATTTTTCTCATAAAACTTATATAGAAAATGTTTTCTTTGTGACAAAATGGAAAGTGGAATTTAAGTGAATTCTGTGATAGATTCAGAGTCAAAATGGATTTGCTCCTGCTTTTATTTTTTAAGAGTATCATTTCATCATTTTCTTCCTATGAAGAATTTATATGTAGAAATTAAAATGAATAATATTACTATTATTGAAACTTGAATTTTGACAAAAAGTGGTTTTTTTCATCTTTTGTAAATATATATATGTTCATTTCTAAAGGTATGGTAAAGATACCTATAAAGCCAGTTAACTATACGTAACATAGGTAAGTAATCATTAATCTTGGACAAGCTAAACTTTTTATATTTCCTGGTGAGACATTATGCCTTTTTGCTTTGCAATATAATCTTTACATACTTCATATAGGTGGTCATCTAGCCCACAGAGACCTTATAGGACTACATACAGACAGTGTATATTTTTAATGAGCATTACTAATGAATATCAGCCTTATTCTACGGGATACGTTTAGTTTTTAACTTTTCAAACATGGCATATAAGGATGTACCATTCATTTTGGTTTCTAAGCATACTTTTATAATTTTAGCATATTTAGGAAAGTATCTTGAATAAAAAATTATTTCAGTTTTGTAATTTATAATTTACTTGGAAGCTTGGATTAGTTGCTCTTCTTTAACATATATAAAATCCAAATCATACAATGTTTTCTCTTAATGTATATAGTGAGCTCTATAACTTTGACCACGTAGCTTTCCCTTGTATATATAAAATACAATATCACAGGTTGGCACACAAGGATGCAGTATTGCTTGATGTATAAGAACACGGGCTCTGGAGTCAGGATATCTGGATTCAGATCCAGGTTCTCCTGTTTCCTATATTTGTGACCTTAGACAAGTTAATTAGTCTCTGGGCCTCAGTTTACTAATCTAAAGATTAAGATGATGTGTAGTACTTACCTACTATGAAGTTGCTTTGACCATTAAGTTTTAAAATAAGAGGCATTACAGCAATGCCTGGCAAATAGGAAGCAGTAGGGATTAGTGTTTGACATTTTGACTCCAGAGTCATCGTGCCTGCCTTCAAATCAAGACTCTGTCACTGAATAATAATTTTAAGATCTTAAAAATTCTGCTTAACTCTTTTTGAGCTTCAAATCCCATTATCCATAAAATTGAGTTATAGTGAAGAATCAGCTGGATAATGCTTGTAACTCCTAAGTGTAATGCTTAAAATGAGCAAAGGGAAAAAAGAGAGAGTGAGAGAGAGAGGGAAAACCAAGAAACAGACTCTTAACTATGGAGAACAGATTGATGCTTACGGGGTGGGGGTAGTGAAATCAGTGATGGACATTAAGAAGAACGTTTGCTGGGATGAGCACTGGGTGACGTATGGAGATGTTGAATCACTGTGTTGTATACCTGAAACTAATATTACAGTGTATGTTAACTAACTGGAATTTAAAAATTTTTTTAAAAGCCCTTAGCAAATAATAAGCACTCTTAAATATTTGATGTTGCTCATATTGTTATTATTTGGTCTTGGTTTTTTTGTTTATCACATGTGAATTTTACAAATTTGGATTTTGGGAAAATAATGTATTAGTGTATTTTGAGTTATTGTTAACTCAAATTCGATTCAGCAAATTAAATTCTTCAAATGTGTAATATTAGCGTAAATTAATTATCTGTTTGCTGTTAAATAGATTTTGAAGCTCTTCCTTAAAAGGTAATATATGCAATTTGCACTAGTGTTTACTTGCTTGCAGTGGCTAATCTAGAATTTGGGGGAAGAGTAGGTTTAGGTACAGATAATTTAATCACAATCCTAGGAATACCTGTGCAGACTGGCTTTATAAGCAGTTTCATAATATAAATAAGATTTTAGGCATAACTTCTTTTTAAAAATATTTTATTTTTATTTATTTGAGAGAGAGAGCAAGCAAGAGAGAGCATGAACAGTGTGGAGGAGCAGAAGGAGAGAGAGAAGCAGACTCCCTGCTGAACAGGGACCCCGATGTGGGGCTCCATCCTAGGATCCTGAGATCATGACCTGAGCCGAAGGCAGATGTTTAACCGACTGAGCTACCCGGGTGCTCCAGGCATAACTTCTTGTACTGAATGAAAATACATATTCTATAGTGAGATCTAAGTTAGTGTGATTTTATTTTGTTTTTTTGATGGTGGATAGCATTCATGTCTTTAGTGTATTTTCTATTGCACTTTTATGCACAAGGAGGGTTTGTCAAATGTTTTCATATTTAGAACTGCTACTGGCCAACTTATGGTGTCATATCATTTGAAATAATTAATACTATTTTAATCCTGAGATAAGGATGAAAAATAGATGTCTGAAACTTTTTAATATTTTCTATTAGAAAATGTTTCTTTTGGGGCGCCTGGGTGGTTCAGTGGGTTAAAGCCTCTGCCTTCGGCTCAGGTCATGATCCCAGGGTCCTGGGATCGAGCCCCGCATCGGGCTCTCTGCTCAGCGGGGAGCCTGCTTCCTCTTCTCTCTTTCTCTGCCTCTCTGCCTACTTGTGAGCTCTGTCAAATAAATAGAATCTTTAAAAAGAAAAAGGAAAGAAAATATTTCTTTCTACAACCATATTACTGTTTCAAAATTTAAATACATAAAATATTTTCAAAGAATGTAAGAAAAGGATATTCAGGTGATGGATAAGAAAGGAGTTGTGTGACTAGTGTATTTATGTTAATCATGTTTCTCCTTTTTCTACTGGGAAAAGATTTTTTTTTTTTTTTGTTAAAAATTTGTCTGAAGTCACAGTATGTATTTATCTAAAAACTTGTAAAATAAGATTTACCCTTCATGTGCCAGTTTGGTTTGTATTTAGTCAGTGAAATCTTTCACGTGGAATAGGATGAACAAAAGGAGGAAAACTCTCGAGTCTTGTATAACTAACCCGACCTTCACGAGAGCACTATGCTCCTACTTCCCTTTCTTTACTAGGCATCCACACCGAAGTAGTCTGACATTTCTAATGTAGCGTGTCAAAAACTAAACTCATTATCCACCTCTGTCTTTCCAGTTCCCTCTTAGCCCTCATGTCCTAAACTATATCCCTTTCCTTTTGTATTTTTGGAGTTCGGTTCATGGCGTAGTCGTTAACTCATTCACACAAACTAGAGACTTTAGAATTATCCTCAGCTTCTCTTTATCGTCATCTTCTACATCTAATCGATAGGTTATTATCTGTTTTCCTGGAACAAAAACTAGAGTTCACTCCTCTTCTCTGACACCACTGTTGCTTCATTTAAGAACTCCTCCTACTCTTAAAACACAAACTGAGGGCTCCTGGAGGGGTAAGGGGTGAAGGGATGGGATAACTGGGTGACACAGTGAGCACTGGGTATTATATACAGCTGATGAATCACTGAACTCTACCTCTGAAACACATAATACATTATATGTTAGTTTAATTTAAATTAAAAAAAAAGAACTCCTCCTGCATTGCCACCAATCACTCCCTACTATATTCCAGTTTTCTAAATGTTTTAAGCAATATAACTCTGCAAATACACAATATTTAGGATGGTATTCAGGTTTCTTTGACATTTTGGATCTTGCTTTTATCTGCAGCCTCAGGTCCTCTGGTATATTCCTGATCTTCCCTGAACACACATTTATTCGTTTATTCATTTACAGATATATATATAACGTCAACTATGCGGCATTGTGCTAGGTGCTTTGAGAACACGGAGGCGAATAAGGCAGACATGACCGTGACCCATTAGTGCTTATAGAATGCCATGCACACCGCTTTTGTGTCTTTTACCATGCTATTTCATCTGTCTCTTTGCTGCTTGATAGAGTCTTATTAATCTTTCATGCCCTACTCAAGTGTTACCTCCTTTCTGTAGCATTTGTAACTTCGTCAGGTAGTATTTCTTTGTGTTCCAGTAATACTTTCTATTCCTGCCTCTATCGTAGCACTTACTGTATCATCCTTGTTTATAGTTGACTCCCCACCGTATCTCCAGTTAGATTTTCAAATGGGAAGGAGGGAGATGAAAAGAGAAACACAAGAAGAGGAGAGAAGGAAGACAGGAGAAGCCAGTCAGGACAGGAGAAGTCCAGACAGGAGAAGTAGTTAAAAGCACAGACCCTGTAGCCAGACACGGTTTTGAATCCTGACTCTTCCACTTATAAGCTGGGCACATAATTTAATATCTCCATATCACAATTTATAATGAGGATAATAGTCTAATTGTGAATATTTAAGAAGTTAATATATGTAAACTACTTAAAACAGTGACTGGTATGTAATATATGGTATATGTATTTGTTGCTATTTTTATTAGCAATAGTTAGCTTTCTTAAGTGAGGTGAGCTATGTTTTCTCTCATTTAGTCTTCTAAGAGATGGGAGATTTTCAGGTTGCATATTATCTAACCCTCTGTGTTCACTTAAATGCATCAGATATCAAGTGTATTTTGGACGAGGGCTAAAGGGGGAACTCCTATACGTGTGTGTTTACAGTGTAACATGGAATATGAGTTGATTGAGCATTTTGTCTTTTTATACCAGGTCCTGTCCTGTGTCTGACTTTTCTAGCTATGAGAATTGCTGAAGATAATTCTTCTGTTTTCATTTTTACTTCATCCTTCAGGCTTGATCCATAGCACTGTTTTTGGTAATATAGCTTGGATTTTTAAGTTAAAATACTGTTCTCTTTCCTGACTGTTCTCCAGCCTGAAAAATGAGACAGTCGGGGGTAAAGTCTGGGCATAAATAACATCTTGTTTCTAGTAGCGTGATCTGTTCATCGACCTGCTGTTTAAACTGGATATCTACCATTCAGTCTCCCCTTTTCCCTTTGCAATGTCACTCTTCTCTGTCCTGTACCACAATACTGTTGATCCAGCCTTGAATAGACTATATAATGTGCTAGACGGTCTACACCTGCGGTAGCTGACTTGCACAAATAACGAAAAGCTAGTAGATAAAAACAGTTATCATTGGACTGGTTGGTGAGTTCATTTTAAACAAATGAGTTGTAGATGCTGATTGCTGTGGCTCTTCTATTAAAAGGAAGAATCTTGGAGGAGATGACATTTTAGTTGCTACTTGAGCAGTGGGAGAAGAAAGAGTAGATTGTAGGTTGTAGAGGATATTTGAGGCTTAGGATTCATTCTCACCTAATACCTGAGTATTAAATATAAGGCATTAGGCATAAAAAAATTTAGTTCCTCTTTAACTCCAAATGACTGATACAGTGACAAATAATGCAAATATTGAAAGAGAGAATAATGAGAATTGGAGAAGTTGTAGATTTTTTTGTTGTCGTTCTGACTTTGTAAAGTCTCCATGTATGAGTTCATGTATTATTTTGAGATCAGAGTCTCTTGAGATCAGACTCTCTTGAAAATCTGGTTTATCGTAACAAAGTTCTATTGAATTTCTGGAATATACAGTGATTTCCTTTCTTTGGACCTTTGCACTTGCTGTTCCTTCTGCCTGGGATAGTGTTAATTCTTTTTTTTTTTTTTTTAAGATTTTATTTATTCACCTGACAGACAGAGATCACAAGCAGGCAGAGAGGCAGGCAGAGAGAGAGGGGGAAGCAGGCTCCCCACGGAGCAGAGAGCCTGATGCGGGGCTCGATCCCAGGACCCTGAGATCATGACCTGAGCCGAAGGCAGAGGCTTTAACCCACTGAGCCACCCAGGTGCCCTGGTAGTGTTAATTCTTAATAATGCTTAGATTATAATTATGGAGGCCATCATTTTTCAGAAAAGCCTACTGGATCCTTCAACACTGGCTTAAGTGTTTCTGTGGCTCAGAGTCCCTGTTCTTCCCTACTCACAGCCTGTACTACGCCGAGTTGTAGTGCTTCACCAGCCTTGTTCATTGAAGGCAGGACCTGTGTATGTGATAATGCCTGGTGTCTAGCTGCTGGTCCAAAATATTTGTTGATTGAATGAATGAGTGGGATATGGTAGAGAGCAGACTCGGTCATTCCAGGCAAGGGGAAGAAAATAAACAACAAAGACAAGGTGTATAGTAATGCATATAACTGATTCGGAGGCAGAGAGGCTGGAGCTTTGGATGCCAAGTTAAGAAGTCCAGAGTTTATTAAATAAAATGGGCCATTGAAGCTTTTAGAGATAATAATAATAATATATGTTCTTAAAATTTG
>ML102303.1:157481-173534 GCA_003697995.1 Taxidea taxus jeffersonii | reverse complement strand
CCCCCCCCCCCACCTTACCTGTGTTATTCTGAGTTTTCTCATCCAACAGCTTTGAATACGTGTTAATAAAGTCCAGGTAGTTTTTGGGGGTTACGTAGTTGCTACGCCTCAATTTCTGTAGAAATTGTTTGCTGAACTCATTCACGGATTCATGGACCAAAACAACGTGCTCCACCACACTGTCTGTGTTTTCCGCCGGGATCATCGGATTAGTCCCTGAAGAGAAAGGAATGGGGAAAACGCCTCTGAGGCGGTGGGAAAGAGCAGGTTCCCAAAGAGTTAAACATGACATTCCTGTCTGACCCAGCAATTCCGCTCCGAGGCATGGACCCACCAAGCCCTGAAAAATGTCAACAGACTCTCGCAGGCCAATGCTCACGGCTGCACTACTGGCGACAGCCAAAAGTGGAAGCGACCCAGTGTCGGTCAACAGATGGCCGGATAAACAGAATGTGGTCCATCCCTACAGCGGAAGAAAGGAAATTCTGTCCCGTGACACAGGCTGAGTGTAAGAGGCGAGGCCTGGAAGGACACACGTTGCACGACTCGACTTTGTGTGAAGTCTCTAGAAGAGGCAAATTCAGAGACAGAAAGTAGATGAGAGGTTACGGGTGGGGCCTAAGGCTGGGGTGGGAAACGGGAAGTTGGTGCTTCACGGGGACAGTTTCTGCTTTACATGGTGGAAGGTCTGGAGCTGGACAGCCGTGGCAGCTGCCCAAGAATGTGAATGTGCTTCGCGCCGCTAACTCGACTCCTGAAAATGGTCAAAATGGCAAATTTTATGTTACAGATGTTTTAGCACAATAAGAAGGTGATATAAAAATGTTTAATAGGGACGCTTGGGTGGCTCAGTTGGTTGAGCAGCTGCCTTCAGCTCAGGTCATGATCCCAGCATCCTGGGATCGAGTCCCACATCAGGCTCCTTGCTTGGCGGGGAGCCTGCTTCTCCCTCTCTGCCTCTGCCTGCCACTCTGTCTGCCTGTGCTCGTGCTCTAACAAATAAATAAATTAAATATTAAAAAAAAAAAAAAAGCTTTAAAAATGTTTAATAGATGAGGCACCCGGGTGGCTCAGTCGGTTAAGTGTCTGCCTTCAGCTCGGGTCATGATCCCAGGGTCCTGGGATCAAGTCCCACGTCAGGCTCCCTACTCGGTGGGGAGCCTGCTTTTCCTTCTCCCTCTGTCTGCTGCTCTGCCTACTTGTGTACTCTACCTCTCTGTCAAATAAATAAAATCTTCTTAAAAATGTTTAATAGAGAAAGCAAAAGAGCAGCTATCGCCTGGTTGGTGGCTCTCCTGAGCCACGGGACCGATACATGCTCTGCGGGCAGGAAGGTCTGTCTCCCAGGTTGGCTGTGCCACTGTCCCGGGAGGGGGCCAGGGGTTTCAGGAGGGAAATGCACCCCGTGTCACTGTTGGATCCCTTGCACCTGGCACACAGTGGGCACAAAGTGGGCCTTCCTCTAAGTCTGTTGAAACAATTGTCTCTTCCAGTGCTCAGATCACAGCCCTTGGACCACACAAGAGACAGCACAACGCACTCCCTGCCACGCAGAATGGGCCTGCAACTAAGAAGAAGGAAGGCAAGATTGACCAAATGGAACCATTCAGCCAGAGGCTGCGGGTTTGATCTGAAATTATACGAGGGGCCAGAACAGTCCATGGAGAAAAACCCTGCCTCCCAAATATCCACACTTTGGGGCACAGTTAGCCCAACACCAGGGAATCTGTTCCAAGAAAAAAAAATTCTAAGCAAATTCCATGCGGTGTTCTTTAGGACATGGAGCCTCTGCGTGCTGCGTGGTGACGGCAAACCAAAGCCCTGCGAATACACGGGGATGGCTCACAGACCTGCAGGGCTGGTGGACCACAGAGGACGCGCCCATCCCGCCGCCTGGTTTTGTAAGCACAGTTCCACAGGAACACAGATCCAGCAGCAGATGTTAGAAGCTGCTGCAGAGCCTGCATGACCCACACAGCTGGAAATATCACCTGGTCCTTTACAGACCAAGTTTGCAGATCCCCCAGTTAGATAGTTAGATGGTGAGTTCTATGGGGAGCACAGAGCCACACTCGGCCCTTTCCCCTGCATGCTGATTAACATTACGAGTGCTCCCTGGGTGAAACGACAAGACACTCATTTACTGAGCACAGAGGTAGAAGGTGGAAACTATTTGCAGACCCACCCGGTGTCATTTGATGCCAAGGTCCAGACAAAAAAGCTTTTCCCTAAAGATACACTAACTTGCTTTCTTATTCCGGAGAGTAAAATTAATAATCAAGGGCTTAAGTGTTTGAAATTCCTGAGCAAATTCAGCACTGATTATCAGTCTCTTGAAAGGTCTTCTGGGCATCCTTTGAGTCAGGGATCAGCCCGCTGTTCCTGTAAAGAGCTCGGCAGTGAAAATGCAGCCTCCGTGGGCCATATGGTCTCTGCCGCAATTCCTCCACCTTGCAGTCTGGAGCTTAAAGCAGCCACAGACACCGCTCTCACTGACAAATGAATCTGTGTCCCCATCACAGTCTGTTTCCCGAAACAACCCGTGGGTCCCATTTGGTCCAAAGGCTGTGATGTGCCAGCCCCTGCTCTGGTAGAGCCTGGATCCATCAGACGCCCCACTGAGCATGGAGCCCAACGCAGGGCTCAGAGCCCAGGACCCCGAGATCCCGACCTGAGCCATAATCAAGACTCAGATGCTGAACTGACTGATCCCCCCAGGTGGCTCCAGTGCCCTGAAATCCCTCTAAACTAAAGCACAGTATAAACCAAAAACACACTAACAAACTTCAAAGCCTTCATGGCCATGGGGGTGAACGGTGAAGGGATCTACTGGACCAAAAGTCAAAGTCAAAAAGTGATAACAAGTAATTCGGTTATACCATTAGCGTGCCCCACCCCCATTAGCCCTCACGTACCTAAAAAGGACTTAGCCACGGCAAGGAGGGCTTGAGAAGGCCAAGGCATGAACCAGTCGATACCGGTGTTATTTACAAGACCTTGAGAAGAGGGAGAGACAAAAGAGATGCTCAAGGACACGGACACGGTCTTCAGCACCCAGCACGGCGGTAGAGGTGCTGGATGTGTCCAAGACTAGCTCAGCCAGAGCAGATTTTCTCAGCCTCAGCGTGGCAGACTTTGGCCTGGACGGTCCTGCGTGGGGTGTCTGGGCAGCACGGAACACTCAGGGGCACTTGGGTCTCTACTAACCGGATGTTGGTACCACGCCCCCCACCCCACCGATGCGAGCCATGGAAATGTGTCCAGGCATGACAAATGTCCCTGAGGTAAAGTGGCCCCCCACTCCAGAACCTCTGCTCTACAGGACAGGGACTGCATCTTCCCCAAGGCTGGCAGAATGGTCGCAAGAAGAGAGAAGATGGCTCATTACGCTCCACAACCTGGGCCTATGAGCCTTTCCTGGTGGGGGGAGACAGCGCCCCCCGTGGGCAGCCCGAGAGTCTGCTGGCCCCTGGGAGGGGCAGAGTGGGGTCCATCCTACACCGCAGGGCCCACATGCCAGCCCCGGGGACCACCCCGAGTTTTGCTCTGCCAGGGACACCTTGCCGGAGGTGGGGAGGGGATGGCGATGCAGGCTCAGCCCCAGGCACCTGGGAAATTCCTGCACCGGGTCCTCAGGGTGTCCCCGACCGGCGACATGCCCAGGACAATGTGCAGGTTATTTGCACTCTTGTTCACGAAGTACTGCCACACGGACTCCTTGGCCGGGCCCGTCCCTTGCTTCAGGGCTTCCGGCCCGATCTGACTGAGGATGGTCTCCTTCTCCTCTTCCGGGAAAAGCGCGGGTATGATTCCTGGAAAACGAAGACCAACGCTGGGTTTCCCAGCCTCGGGGTTATCATCTCTCTAGGCACCGAAATGACAGAAGCACAGCGTCCCCAGAAGGGCAAGGGATGCCAAGACCAAGGAGCAGGGCCTGGGCCCTGAACCTGAACCCCACTTTGAGCCTCAGTCTCGTCAGTGAAATGAGAAGAACAAATGCCTCCCGCTCACCTGGGAGGTGATCGTGAGCGCCAAAGCCGGGGTCCTCAACTGGGGCAAGTGTGCCCCCTAAGAGACATTTGGCAACGTCCGGAGACATGTTTGGTTCCCCCAGCTCGTGCGTGTGTGTTGGGGGGATGCGCCAATGGCACGGGGCGGCGAGAGGCCAAGGGTACAGCCAACCGGCCCCGGGACGCCCGGGAGAGCCGCTGACGTCAGCAGGACCAGGGACGAGAAACCGCTGCCAGGTGTAATGGCTCCAGAAAATAAATTAATAACCTTGACCATGTGGGGTGCTATTTAAGTGAGGCCCCAGGAGCTCTCTTGGCCTTCACAGAAAATACAGCCTGGACCTGCAGAGGGGTTTACAGAGGGCTGACCCGTCCCCCTCTGCTCACCAGCCTGCAACCCACGTATGCAAAATCTGATGCTAACCCAGGGCAGCGTGTGCTAAATGCCATGTCCATAGCCCAGACCGTAGGTGCCCCGGGCACTCAGAAGCCTTGAAGCCACTGTTGCCACGGAGAGGCTTCTTGGGGGAGGGACACCCCACCAGCACGGGAGCTAAGATCAGGAGGAAATGGGGAACTTGGCCCTAGCCTGGAGTGTGGAGCGCTGCTGTTTGTGCACACACCCGCCCCCTTCCTAGCCACTTGTCCCTCTTTTCCTTTGGAGAATCACTTTCCCATTCTATGCCTGCCTGTGGTTTGGGCGGTCTGCCCCATCAGAACCCCTGCATCGACTGCCCAAGGGATGGGCTCAGGGGTGGGCATGGGATCCGAGCCGACCTGTGGGACCCCTGCGGAGGACTCCGACGGCAACATCTGAGAAAGAGTCTTATTTGCCCAGGCTGAACCAGGAGGCTGCTAGAGAGAGGGGCAGGGAGAGAGTGTGGCAGGCAGGAGGAAGAGCGTGGGCTAGAAGCAGGGGCAGGACGGCCTGTAAGGAGGGGAGAGGAACTCGGGCTGCAGAAACAGAAGTCCGTCCATGGTGTCCCAGAACACCAGAAGCATGGGACAAAGGGAGCTGGTGACATGCACGGAGAGTGGGGTTGTAGGCAGCAGGGAGAGGAACAGAGATGTGTGTGAAGGGTCAAGGTCAGAAATGACGAGGGTCTGGCTCTGACTGAGGGTAAAGGGGATGCGAGGGAAGGGACAGGTTTCAGAAAAAGCCTGATATGGGAGAGGCCAGGAGTCGACACACCCCGCGGTTCAGGCTTAATGAGAATTCTGGAATAACGAAGTAAATGGGAAGGTGCAGAGGGAGCCCGCTGATGACAAGAAAGCAGCCAGAGCCTCACTAGCTGGGATGCTGTCTTACTATAGCCACACTTTTCCAAATTAGTATCATGCCTTCTTGTTAAATATTTGATGAGTTCCCGTATGGACCAAGCTGGCCCAGCAGGCCCAGGGCTGTGCTCCTTACAAAGGCTTGTGTGCACGCTTGGCCCCTGGCCAGCATCCGGGAACCTGGACTTTGGGAGGGGTCCTCCCGCCGTTCATCCATCCGAGTGGCTCACCTACAAAGAGTGTGGTCTCTGCTGACCCCACCTGCCTCTCCCCCTGGAAATCTGGAACTCTGGTCAGGGCCAGGCAGTAGGTACCTACGTGACCAGCCCCCAGTGAAGCCCCTGGGTGCTGAGTCTCTAAGGGGCTTCCCTGGGAGATCATTCTGCACATGGGGTGTCACAATCAGATGATGGAGAAGCTAGACGTGTCCTGTGTGACTGCCCTACAAGAGGCTTCTGGAAGCCTGTGCCTGCCTCCCCAGATGCCCCCCTTCCCCTTGCTGATGGTGCTTTGTGACCTTCTATAATTACATCATGGCCATGAGTTCTGCAAAAGATGAAGGAACTCGCTCCTGGTTCTCCTAACATCTCAGCCTCTGGCTCACTCCCCCGCTTTTCCCTGAACCTAGCCCTGGGCTCACCTGATTTCTTGCCCCCCCCCACCTTCCCCAAATGGTTCCATCCATTCCCAAGGCTTGGGGAACCACATGCCAGTGATGCTAAAATCGACATCTCCACCCGGGCCCCTATTCTGAGAGCCAGACCCCTACAATACAACCGCCCATCTAATGAACTGTGCTCCCCCAAAGAGAGACGTTGAAGTCCCCAGGACCTCAGAATGTGACTTCACTCAGAAACAGGGTCTTTTAGGAAGTCATCCAGTTAAAATGAGGTCACTGAGGTAGGTCTTAAGCCAGGACAACTGATGCCCTTGTTATTAAAAGGGGAAATGTGGACGCAGCGACAGACATGCTGACCCCAGGAGAGCATGAAGGCACAACCCGGGCGAGGCAGCCACGAGGCAGGGAATCACAGAGACCAGCAGAAGCTGGAGAGAGGCCTGGGACAGTCTCCCCCAGAAGGAACCACCCCTGCCCACACTGTGGTGTGGGACGTTCAGACTGTGAGACAATAAATGATGGTGGTTTTAGATTTTTATATTTTTTCAAAGGGATCTCTACCCACAGCGTGGGGCTTGAACTCACAAACCTGGGATCAAGAGTCTCACTTTCCACCGACTGAGCCCACCAGGCGCCCCAAGTGTCCGTGGTTTTCAACCACACGTCCTGTCATCCTTCCTTACAGCAGTCCTAGCACACTAATACACGCTCTGACGTCCTGTTTGGATTCTTCCTATGCGTAACACACTCCACACCCCCCCAATGGCACAATCCCAGACCCAGATCACCCGTCACCCTCTCCTGTTCTTACCTCCCTCTTGCCAAGACCTCATGGGGCAGCCAGAGGCACCATGAAAACATAAGCCTAGACCACACTGTCACCCGGAGAGTGACCCCCCAGCCTCCTCTAAGTGATCTGCCAGGCCTATGCTGAGTGGCCCCTCCACCTGCTCTCGTCCCAGGCAGGGCACGCCCCACGCAGGAGCAGCTCCCCCCGCCACCGGCACCTGACGTCAGCATGTTGTTGATGAGCTCCAGGAAGCTCTCCTCGGCCACGTGGGCATCCGTGAACAGGAAGATCATCGTCTTGTTCTCTATCCCGAGTTTGAGATAAAGGTTCTTCAGGTCTTCCCGGAAGTTGTTCTCAGAGTAGCCTCGGCTCAAAAGGATCTCAAACACCTGCCGACACAGAGCACAGCAGGGGTGAGACCGCCGGCTGGTGCCAGGGTTACTGGCCAGCTGGGCCGGGTGTGGGGCAGGCTATGCAGCTGTCTCGGGGGCATGAGTGACAGCAAAACTGGATGACCCAGGCCATTTTCACAAATGCTGCCGAGTGGGAAACACGGGACAAAGGACACGTGGACATCCCTTGTGTCAAACGAGCGGTGACAGATGTGTGCTGTGCATGCACACATGTGTGCGGGTGACGGTGTGTGCAGGGGGCACAGGCTTGTGCAGACGGGATGACAGGATCACATGAGTGTGGCAGAAAAAAGGACACCTTCGGTCATTAAATGAATCATTTGAGTCACGGGGCGGGGGGACAGCCAGGAACGGGGATGGGAGGTGGAGAGCAATGGACAGGCCAAGCCATGAAGAAAAAGGAAAAACAGAATGAAAACAAACACACACACCCATAACATGTGGGCACAGTCCCCGTCGGGATTTCAGTACAAATGAGAGAGATCCTGGGAAGATATGCAGGGAAATTAAGGAAGAAGCCATTTTACATTCTTAAACATAAAAATCTTGCAACACATGAAATACACATTAGTGTAAATGAGGGCACAAATCTCAGTCATCTCCCCTCCATTCATTTCCCTTGGCCCCAGGGGCCTGCACGTGGAGCCACAAGCGACCACCGGCTCTGAAACAGCTCAGAAGACCTCCAGTCCCTCGAACGTCCCCAGTCGCCGGCCTCCCCTCGACCCCAATTCACCCCTGCGCACAGGGGCTCATGCACCCTCTGTTCCAATCACGTGGCCTTGCACACACTCAGGGCCCTTCCACACTCACACACGCACGTGATTGCACAGACCTTCACATTCACACGCACATGCTCAAGGGGACATGGGTGACGTCCAGCCAAATATTAGGTCTCTGGTTCCATCTGTCCTCCCCGAGAGCAGCTTCTCGGCTGTGGTTCCTAACGCCACTTGGCATGAGCCGGCTCACTGGGATCCCACCCCCCAACTTCCCCTCCACTTTCTAGGGCACCACAACAGCCCGGTTCGCCTTCCTCCTCCTCCCTGGACCTCAGGTGTCCCTCTGTGCCATCCCTCGAGGCCAAGACGCCCAACCGTGACCTCAGAGGAAAGTCATGTCTGATTTACCCAGACCCGTCAACAGAAAAAAACAAAAAAAAAATCAACTGGTATAGAAAAATGTACAGTTATAAGACAATTATATTTTGGCCACATTTTTAAAAAGATTTATTTATTTGAGAGAGAGAGAAAAAAAGAGCAAGCAGGGGGAAGGACAGAGGGAAAGAGAGAGAATCCCAAGCCGACTTCCCGCTGAGAACAGAGCCTATGGGGCTCGATCCCACAGCCCAGAAATTACCACCTGGGCTGAAACCGAGAGGCAGATCCTCACCCAAATGAGGCACCCAGGCGCCCCATGATCACACGTTTTATCCGATTTCAAAGGTAAATCAACCAGATTTCTAGAAAAGAAATTCTAGATCTAGATTCTAAATTTGGTGAATCAACCAAATTTCTAGAAAGACTTTCTAGACAATTCTTTTCTAGAAATACTTTAAACAAAAGGTCAGCATTTGCGAAATACTGCAAGCTAGACTCATTGAACGTACCCCGATTTTCTCTTCTGTACAGAGTTCTCACAAATCAGTGAGTGCTTAAAAAGGCAACTCACAAGAGAGAAAAGAAAAATGTCCAATGAGCATAAAAAGAAATTCAAGGGGCACCTGGGTGGCTCATCGGGTAAAAGCCTCTGCCTTCAGCTCAGGTCATGATCTCAGGGTCCTGGGATCGAGCCCCACATCAGACTCTCTGCTCCGCGGGGAGCCTGCTTCTTCCTCTCTCTCTGCCTGCCTCTCTGCCAGCTTGTGATCTCTGTCTGTCAAATAAATAAATAAAATCTTAAAAAAAAAAAAAGAAATTCAAACTGCACTATGAATTGAAGAAAGAAGTACTTTTTCACCGATAATATTGGCAAATGTCAAAATGACAACACCCAGTGTTGGCAAGAAGGGGGAGGAATGGGACATTACCAGTAGCATGAATCAGGATAATCTTGTTGTGGCCCCTAGTGGTTGCTAATTAAGGCATTTAAATAAAAAAGCCAAACAGGATTAATGACGTAATGCCCCTGTCCTCACCACCCAGATTAAAGATTTGCTTAAAAAAAAAAAAAAAAACCCGCATTGTCATGCATGGTCTTGGCAATGAATCTTTGGATATGACACTAAAGCATAAAGCAACGAAATCAAAAATAAACAAGTATATTGTGTGAGGTAGGTCTTCAAGATTCAGCCTCCCTGCCTGGTACGCATCGCCCCTGGGAGCGGCCCCCTCGGGTGAATCCCCAGCGGGCAGGGCAGGAGCTCCCTGGAAGATTCTGAGAATGGCGTGGGGAAACAGGAACCCCCACACGCTGCTGGTGGGGCCGGAGAACGCTACGGTCTCTTTGGAAAATAATCTGGCTGCTTCTCCAACCGTCGGACATGGAATTGCCATGTGGCCTGGCAATCCCAGCGCCAGGTGTCTACCCAAGAGACACGAAACCACGTGTTGACACAGTGACTCATATGTAAATATTCACAGCAGCACGGGTCACAGTGGCCGAAGGGTGGAAAAAGCCCACGAGGCCGTTAATGGATGGGGATAAACAGAACGTGGTCCATCTAGACCCCAGCACATGGATTCAGCCATAACGAGGAATGAAGGACTGTACGTGGAGGGAGCCTGAAAACATTACACGAAGCGAGAGAAGCTGTCACAGAAGACCACATCCTCTGGGATCCTATTCATAGGAGAGCTCGGGATGGGGAAGACGATAGAGACAGAAAAAGTAGATGAGTGTGTTTTTAGGGCTGCGTGAAGGACAGAGAGCTAAGGGGCATAGGGTGCCTTTTTTGGGGTGACAAAAATGTCCTCACCTAGACTCCAGTATCGGGTGTGCAGATCCATGAATATACCAACAAGCCCTGAGTCGCTCCTGGAGAATCATATGGCCAGTGAGTTGTATCTCAATAAAGCTGTTGCTCTGAGCTTCTTTGTTTTAAAGAGATTCTAAGAATGGCCTCGAACTGTGTGGGCTGGTCGTGCAGACAGGGCGGCCAGCAAACACGTGGCTGACCTGAAAGCTGGGTCCACGGAGGTTTGGGGCCAATCCGCCCTCCGTACAGGTGCACGCCACAAACCCCAAGGCTGGCCAGGTCTGAGTCTTCGGACATTCGGTTAAAATAACAACAAGGAAAAACAAAAACCCGTTCTACACTCTGTGAGAACCCCATCTCACGATCTCTTATAGATCATTCCCATATTTGCGTGAACTACCAATGCCTGGAAGTTGGTTCGACAGACTTCTCCCTGGGAGGGCAGGCGGGCTCACCTCGCAGCCGGCTGTGAAGGCGGCCAGCCTGGAGAGAGACTGCTTCCCGGAGCCCCCGACCCCGACCAGCAGGGCGTGGCCACGGTCCATTCGGATGATACGATGCACACGGGTCAGGTGCTCCAAGGCATCATCAAAGAGAACCAAGTTCATTTTGGTGTTGCTTTCATTATACTCTTCAAGAATTTCCTGAATTTTAAAAAAAAAATTTTTTTAAAGGATCGCTGGATTTTAAGAGACAGACATAATTCCTTTGACCCAGGTGGAATGAGGAACAGGCGGTTGATTTTCTTTTCAATAATCTATAGTGGTTGAAATAATTAAATCATTTGGGTTTCGGGGACTAAATCTAGTGTGGACACTGAAGGCTTTGATCTGCTGGTCTGCGATCAGCCAGCAGTGAGCCAAAGCTGGTTACAGGGCTCAAGGCATGAGTTAAAATGAAAATGAGTATCAGAGAGCCAGCTGAGCGGTTCCCAAACTTGGCTGTGCATGGGAACCCTGGGACCTTTCATGGGCTTGAGGAAAGGAAACTCTCAGAGGGGCGAGCCCAGGGGCCCATGCATTTAGCACATTCCTCAGGTCATTCCATGCACCCCTAGACGTGATAATCGCCAGAATGGACACAAGCCTGTGTTCTGAACCTTGAGACAGAGGCATGGGTGTTCTTCCCAGCGCTGCCTCCTGAGCTCCCGTGCAGCGCTTGGCTCCCCCGAGAAGGCCCCCAGGAGATGCGAGCCTATGGAGAAGGTCAGCCCCACCCGCACCTGAAACAAAGCCTTGGCCGCCTCATAATCCTGGATGTCTTCATAAATGCGCGTCTCTCCTTCCTGCAAGGCCATCCGGAAATCTCCAAACAGGATGGGATCCCGCATCACCACCTCCAGGTCGTCGTTAAAATGTTCCGTAACCAAGTCTCTTATGTGGTCTTGTACCTTTGGACAGAAGACCACTTAAGGACCCAAACTCAACAACAGAGATGTGCTAAAATGTTGTCAGAAAAAGAACATATGCTCAGATTATCCAAAGTAATTATTTTTTCCAGCCACTCCAAGCTATGTAATAATCTACCCTCCCTTATCCGCCAATTTTTGTTGTTACTGTAATTTTCTCCCATTGGTGAACTATATTAAAAAAAAAGAAATACCTGGCTGGAGAGGAGGGTTCCTACACTTGTTTATTTCACCCAGAGAAGAATCCTGTGGTTAGGGTTTTTAATTAGCTGGTGCATTTTGAGGTACTCACCAGCTGTTTGTCTATTTCATTTATTAACCGATCATGGAAGACCCTCAGACATTCATTCCTCCAGACTCTCACCATCTGGGTCACCGTCTGGAACCTACGTGACAGGAGGGGCAAAGTCAGTCACGAAGTCATCTAGAAAGAGAAAGGCGTTAAATGCTACCATTTTCAGAGGGATACACGGGCCGCAGAAAAGGACATTTCTATAGTCCTTTTTCTCCCCGGTCTCCCATTAATGAAATTTAATGGAAGTGAGCAAATTAAGTGTAAAGACCATAAAATCACCATCCACAATCTATCCTCCAGTCGGGAAGAAAAAGAACATTAGCTGTAAATGAGAAGTGACATAAAATGGGTACCTGACATGCTTCTACTTGCTGGAATGTATGAATTTAAAATCAGCATCAAGGCCACTGGCAGCTTTTTTTTTTTAAGAACCAGCTCCATCTGGCCCCAGTTCCGGAACTTTCTCTGGTTTCCAACAAAGAGCCTTCACTTCCCTCTACATACCTGGAGCTGTCTTCTCCTGAACTATCATTCCTAACCCTTCAAGGGTACCTGAGAATAAGTGTGGGCTCATGGAAAGCCCTCAACTCACTTTTCCAAATTTTGTGGACCCCATGGGAATCCACAAAATCAGGACTATGCTTCAAAATCCGCAAAAAGTATACATTAACATAAACACATAAGTCTAGCCTTAACAAGAAAATTTCTATACTCAGACTTAAATCCTTTCTATCCTCTGTGCTTACTTCTACCAAAGACACACATGATGGAACCAATCAGCAACCACCAACAACTCATTCCTGAGCAAAATGCAACTTTAGAACAAAGAACAAATGATCAGTAGAGCAGTCCCACCAAGGGGCTTAAATCCACCTGTCCACTCATCTGCCTTTTTTGGTTCCCCCTGTCTTTAGGTCAAGAGCTTGGAAATCATCAGGCCTTAACCACATATTTAACTCTCCATTTAACATAACCAAAAAGACATTGGATGAATAAGTCATACATTGATTCACCAAGTTCATGGACAAGTCCTCTGTCTTAAAAGAGTAAGAAAAACATCATCATACCAATGGGCCACATGTTAGTGAGACAAAAGAAACTCACCGCTCTGGATTCGTAAGGACAAGACCATTAAAAACTCTCGAGAGATCCCGAAGATTAAAGATGTAATGGAACTTGGATGGGGTGGGAGGCAGGTCCTGGACAATGGCTTTGGAAAGCGCCAATGTGCAGAAAGTCAACTTGTCACTCACAGCCCTGATGCTTTCATGGAACACCTGAAAAATGAAAAGGCCCCCCAAAGAGTCTATCAATGGGTAAATGGACAAGCCACGTGGTCTATCCACACAGCGGCATATTATCCAGCCATATCAAGGAGGAAAGTACTGACACACACACCACCACACGGATGAACCTTGAAAACGTGAGGCTAATGGAAGAAGCCAGTCACCAAAGACCACATAGTGTATGGTTCCATCTATGTGAAATGTCTAAAAAAGGGAAATCCACAGAGCACAGAACGCAGATTAGCGATTGCCAGGGGCTGAAGGATGGGATGGCCTGACTGCTTTGGGGGTGATGAAAATATTCTGGAATTAGGAAGTGGTGAGGGTTGTACAACATTGTGAACATACTCAACGCCAATAAACTGTGTCCTCTAAAATGATGAAAATAACTAATCTTGCACCATGTGAATTTTACATAATTTTATAAGAGGAGATAAATAAGGGTGTCTGTGTGGCCCAGTTGGTTGAGCATCTGACTCTTGATCCTTGGCTCAGGTCATGATCTCAGGGTCGTGAAATTGAGCACTACATCAGGCTCTGCACTGAGCATGGAGCCTGCTTACGATTCTCTCTCTCATGGGTTAAGGCCTCTGCCTTTGACTCAGGTCATGATCCCAGGGTCCTGGGATCAAGCCCCGCATCGGGCTCTCTGCTCAGCAGGGAGCCTGCTTCCTCCTCTCTCACTGCCTGCCTCTCTGCCTACTTGTGAGCTCTGTCAAATAAATAAAATCTTTAATAAAAAAAAAAAAGATTCTTTCTCTCTCCCTCTGCCCCTCCCACCCCTAACTCATTCTTCGCTCATGCTCTCTCTCTAAAAAGAAAAAAGAGAGAGAGAAGAAAGAAAATTAAAAGGTCAAAGAAACTTATCATCTGATTTGCTTCCCCGCCCCCAGATTTTCACATTCACTGAGAAGTTGACATGATGTGAAACCAAAACCCAGACCAGCACTCAGTTTGCATTGATGTGACTGCTGTAGAGCTCAGAGTTCTGAAAATGAATAGCTTAAGTTAAGGCACAAACAAGCCAGGGGTCCACAGTTCCTACTGATCATACCTCGCCATTCCACGCCTTTACCTTTCCTGCCCCCTGAAGATTCTGTGTGCACAAACTTCACTATAGGGCAGAAATACCAGGACCAGAAGGTCATGATTTAAATGAATGGGTTCCATTTTTGCAAGGGGAGGCGGCCAAGTTAAATCATCATCAGGAGAGCAGTAACTAGTGTTTAATGAGCATGTGCTAGACATTGTGCCACACATTTCATATGCATTTTTCTCCTTACACTCCCCAGAAACCCAGTGAGATGGATACCATCATTATCCCTGTTCCAGATGAGAACCAGGTCTAGGAGAGCTCAAGGAACTTGCCCAGGGAGCACAATGGGGTCTGACTCCAGGGCCTGGTCCCCTAGTTAAGTCCCCACTGCAATTCCATGTGGAACATGTAACTCGGGGCCTCATCATGACTTTTGTGGACCCAAGACACTCTTGCATTCTGGGCCTCTTCCTCCATGAAAATACATGACTTTATCTTTTATGAATGCACTGGTATAAAGATGAATATAAGCCAGGCTAGACTATATTCATTTTTTTTCTTCTGGTTTTGAAATAAGTCAAAACATTTTCATGCACACACACCCCCCCCGAAAAAAGGCCCTTGGGCCTTGTGCCTGCTATGCCTAATGCCTAAGTTGACCGTGCGGACACTTCTCCCCAACACAAGGCCCTCTGGTACAGATGGCTAATTAAAAGCAAGTTACCGAAGTATGCCCTTTCAGAATGGAGGAATAAATTAAATGCAAAGACTCCTCTGAAGGAAATGGTACATTGAAGACACTGAACAGTGAAATAAATCTCGGATCAACTTCATTGCGGCCTCCTCCAGCTTCTCCCATCGCAGCGATAAAGCCAAGGTCCCGAATGCTTTTACAGTTCAGCTCCTTCCCACGATCATATAAGTAGCCTCTTTCCAACAGCAGTTTCAGCAAGGCGATTGGCTGCTGTGTGCCGTATTCATCCACCTTGATTGGGGTTTTAAAGAAAAGAGAGAACGGTAGTATCATGAAGCGGAACTCAGGGATGCCTTTGCTGGTCATCTAATTTGTAATTTTCTTTAAGATTTATTTATTTATTTATTTGTCAGAAAGAGTGAGCACAGGCAGACAGAGAGAGGAGGAAGCAGGCTTCCCGCTGAGCAAGGAGCCCGATGTGGGACTCTATCCCAGGATGCTGGGATCATGACTGAGCCGAAGGCAGCCGCTTAACCAACTGAGCCACCTAGGCATCCCTCTAATTTGTAATTTTTAAAAAATCTCTCATAAGCTCCACGAGAGCAGGGGCTGCTTATGTTTTGTTCATCACTGCACAGCACTGGACCCGTAAGAGGTCCTCAAGAAACATACGTTAATGATGGATGCATGGATGGATAAAAGGGGGTGTGGGTGCGTGCACAGACAGATGAACAGATGCACAAACGGATGAGTGTGTGGATAGAAGATGAATGGATAAAGAGATGGATGGGTGGATGGTGGGATGGAGGAATGGAAGGAACAGACGGATGGATAGATGGATGGATGGATGGATGTGTGGGTGGATGGATGTGTGGATGGATGGATGGATGGATGGAAGGGACAGATGGACAGACAGATCGATGGATGGATGGAGGGTTGGAAGGAACAGATGGGTAGATGGAGGGATGGATGGATGGATGGATGGATGGATGGATGAGTGGACAGATATGTGGATGGATGAAGGGATGGAAGGAATGGACGGATAGATGGATGGATGGATGTGTGGGTGGGTGGATGGATGGATGGATGTGTGGGTGGATAGATGTATGTGTGGGTGGATAGATGGAAGGGACAGATGGACAGACGGATGGATGGAGGGTTGGAAGGAACAGATGGGTAGATGGATGGATGAATGGAGGGATGGATGGATAGATGGATGGACGGATGGATGTGTGGACAGATATGTGGATGGATGGAGGGATGGATGTGTGGGTGGATGGATGTGTGGATGGATGGATGAGTGGAGT
>ML102303.1:112779-157381 GCA_003697995.1 Taxidea taxus jeffersonii | reverse complement strand
GTTGGAAGGAACAGATGGGTAGATGGATGGATGAATGGAGGGATGGATGGATAGATGGATGGACGGATGGATGTGTGGACAGATATGTGGATGGATGGAGGGATGGAAGGAACAGATGGATAAATGGATGGATGGATGGATGTGTGGGTGGATGGATGTGTGGACAGATGTATGGATAGATGGATAAAAGGGTAGGGTGTGAGGGTGTGTGCATGGGTGGAAGAACAGACGCACAAATGGATGCATAAGTGTGTGTGTGTGTGTGTGTGTGTGTGTGTGTGTGTATGGATGGATGGATCCTGGCTCTGCACATAGCCTATGTGGAAGACAGATTTTCAGAGGAAAAAACATGGTTCTGCAGGAATTACATAAACTAAATTTCAGTACTAAGAAAACTTCACACCTCTCAGGCTCTGGCCCCAGAAACACACTCCTCACGCATGCCAATGTTTCCCTTCCTTGGTAAATCCAGAGGAGTCCTTGGGAAGTGTCTGCCCTATGCTTCCCAAGTATATGGGACTGAGGACAATATTATCATTTGAGCTCACTGGGAAATCACGTACTCAAACATATGCTGTAAAGAGTTTGGAGCCTGCCTGTTGCCGGCTTTACTCCTTTAAAAAAGCAAAGAAGGCCTCAGTAGGGACAAGTCCCTCTGGGTAAGAAGAACATTCCAGCAACATTGTCTCCTAAGCTGCCTCCCCAGAACCAGCACCCTGCAGGGGTGCTGTAGAATGAAGACACGTGTTCTTGCACTCATAGACTCCACACCTGTACACAACAACACAAACTTAAACACACAGTCTTGGCCACCGCTCCCTGCTCCCCAAACTAATGCTACCTTTGGCATATTCATATCGTCCATGAACACCAGGAGGCGTTTTCCCATCGGTGGGCCATACGTGTCTTTGGTTCGTTTTTCCACATTTGCTTCCAAATTTCTCTGGATATCCATCGATGTGGTGCGAGAAGAGAAGCTGACCATTAACACAATCTACAACAGAGAAGGATCATTCCAGAAGGTGGTCGTCTCTTCACCATACCAGCGGGAAATGCTGGACCATGAGCTACCATCAATTTTGCAAATCCACTGGTATCTGAACTCTTTTATAACCCAACGTGTGTCTGTCTGTCCTCCATTCTTACCCTTTGGCAGGTGATAGTGGGTCACTGCATGTGGGACTTGGGCACAATGGGGACAGGGTGGGGGGGGGTCTTAGGTCTGCCCAGTTGTGGCTAGGAGACCTCCAAAAAGAGGCTTAACCTTTTAGAGCCCCGTTTCTCTCATCTGTAAGACGAGTTTAACAACATCTGCTTGGACCACTTCATAGGGTGATTTAATCACAGGAAACGAAATCCACAAAGCTATTTGTGATATGACAAGGTTAGATGGATGGATGTGTGGAGTGGATGGATGAAACGGATGGATGGATGGATGGATGGATGGACAGACATATGGACAGATATGTGGGTGGATGGAGGTATGGAAGGAACAGATAGATGGATGGATGAATGGATGTGTGGACAGATGTATGGATGGATGGATGGATGGATGGATGGATGGATGGATGGATGGATGAATGGATGTCAACCATAAGAGACTATCATGTCTGCTGCACCTAAGTGAAAAGGTCCGGGAGAGCATCTCTGGCACTAACAGCTGAGAGAAAGGGGAGGGAGACTCCTGGGTCCCTGTGTGGGCAGCACAGCATCACGCATAGGAGTGCCCAGGACCTCTCACTGTGCTTCTTAGAGCAGTGAGTTCATTTGTCAGCGGTTCTCGGACCCAATCATGCCCCCGAGACACCTGGAGGGCTTTGTGCCACGCACCTCCAAGGCCCCCATCCTCAGTTCCTGATCCCAGAGGTCTAAGACAGTGTAAGCAAGCTTTCAGGCAATACTCCTGCCCGAGGGACCACCCTTTAAGCACCACTGCCGCAGACCACACTGTCCTCCAAGGGGCCCACAGGTGCAGGTGCACAGGAGATGAAAGTGTCAAAGGTGAATGTGCCTCTCCATGTAACGAGTGTGCTCAGATGTGCCTGTCGGGCTGAGAAGCATCGGCTGCTGAGTCCCAGGGGAAGGGCATTGTGGCGGGGGTGTCTGAATGTCACTTTCGTTGGTCTGACGCCCCAAAAGGGCAGATCCCTCTGGCTGGAAACCTCCCATCTGTGCCCTCCACGATGACATCCTGAGAGCTAAATAAACCCAGTTTTTGTGTGCTGGTGGGTGAGTGGGCTCGATGCTCACAGGCAGGCTGGCCCCGTCCGGCCCACATGGCTCCTTGATGCCCATCGCACAAGTCCGGCTGGCCACTCCCTGCCCCAGGAGGGGCCCCAGTTTCCCAGGAACAAGCCAAAGTAAGAGAGGCAGGGAGGAAAGTTATGGGAAACTTTGCTCCCCTCCGAGGTTCCAGAATGCCAAGAAAGGAATTGGAAACGGAAATGATGAGTGGATATTAACAAAAACCTAGCACTGAGTCCATGAGTGGATGTGGGGCAAGTGCATATGAACGGGGGTATCCTGAAACTCACAGGAAGCTTCTTGGAGGAGACAGAGCCTTTCCTCAGGTATTAAAACACTAAAGTCTGAAGCCAGGACAGTGGAAATGATGAGCAGGAGGCCCACGTAGGGTAATTCTAAGCACAGAAAAGAGAACGGACATCCCCCTTCCTAACGTCTGGTGCCCTGGCACGTTCTGCACTGTCCTGGGTCACGGGCATTCTCGAGTCTGTCTCCCCCACAGACCACGAGTCCCTAAAGAACTGACTGCAAGCTGGCCATGGTCTGCCCCATGACACCCAGCCAGCTCAGTGTCCGACACACGTCAGACCCTCCCGCGGTGAACACAGGGCTAGAGGAAGGCCAAACCCACAAAACGGTGCTGAGCAATGCGACGGCCAGCCTCTGCGTGACCCCGCTCATCCTCTCCTCCTGGTGTTCACCTGGGTAAGGGCCCCCACCACTCTACCAGGTGATTCACGGGGGTCTCCGCGGGTCCCACAGAAGGGGGCAGAAGTGAAGGTAGGTGACTGCCTAGGTCATCAAAGGCAGTGCAGCATCTAGTTTGCTGTCCGGCTCAGACACCGGCTCTGGCAGAAGCCAGTGACCACGTCCAGAGATCACCCAGAAGCCCATGGAGAGGTCCACGCAGTGGGGAAACTGAGGCCTGCTGTCTTGGAAGAGGGTCCTCCAGCCCCCGTCAGGCCTTCAGATGACTCCCAGCCCCCGCCAGCTGCTGGCCAGCGATCTCAGCAGGGAGCCGGAGCCTGAACCACCCGGCGGGGCCCCTGTCAGATTCCCGACCCGCAGAGATGGTGACATGTGAGTAAAAGGCTCGCGCCAGCGTGGTCTGTCACACAGCCGTCGGTCACGAGCGAGTACAAAGAGTGACTTACGTTGATCTCTTCGTTCAGATTTTTGAGGAAGTTCTGGGTTGTGGCCGTCTTGGAGGTGCCAGATTCACCAACCAAAAGAACAGGCTGCTTGATCTTGACCATCTGCTCCAGGGTCCACGTAGTGCGCGTTGTATCCACAGTGTGAACTAAGGAACACGTGAGGCATGGGAGCATCCCAGAAACATAGGGGGCGAGCAGACAGCAACGCAGAGCTCCCCAGAACCCCAAACCTCCCTTAAGAAATGGAACGGACACCACCCCCGGCTTGGCCCAGCCCGTGGCACGCCAGGTGAGCCTCGGGAGGGCCACGGAGGCCACTGAATCTGTTCCACTGCCTCACGGAACGAGAACCCAACACTGTCAGACCAAGAACAGGGGTCTGCTTCTCACTTACCCAGGATGTCGATGAATCTCCTCTCCGGGCTGTGAACATAGTCAGGAACTAATTGGCTCCATGGAATCCATTTCTTCCGCGTGGCATCAAAGTGAAAGTCATACAAGGTTGGGAGGTGACCTGCAGTAAACAATGGCCTGATTTCACTTCGGTCCCGGACCTGGGACTACAAACCGGCTCTGGCACATGCTTGAGATGAACTAACGCTCCTTGTTCCCTAGACGGCAACTTAGCTGAGTATGCCCAACGAACGCTCCCGTCCACTGGGAACACGAGGGAGACGTGGACAGGTTTGGTCCCTAGGCTGACAGGTGTTACTGGGCCAGGGAGGCGGGCGGTGCCATGTTCTGCTACAGGCCATGCACGGGTGCCAAAGGGAACCCCGTACGGGCATCTAACCAGGATGGGGCAGGGGAGAGGTCTGAGAAGCACGCACCCCTTTATGCCTGAACACCAATCTCAGGGGTGCCCTGCAAACTTGGCTCTAGGGAAAGCTCCCTTGTGCACCTCCTCCCAGACAGACTGCCCCTCCCCCCACAGGCCCCGGCAGTGCCAACCGTCACAGCCAGCCCTGGGAGGAAGCTTTCCCAAAGGAAATGCCATCCAATCTGAGACCCGGAAGGTGGGCAGTCCTGAGCCCAGAGCCCTGGGGGCCGCCGGGAGGCTCTGTCACAGGGAGAAGAGAGCGTGGTGGGAACAGAAAGGAGTGAGTGCGTAGTGCACCGAGGGGGCCCACTAGGTCCAGCTACAAGGGCCGCAGGCTGTTGCATGGAGAGCCCGGCCGACCATTTCCGGCGCTGGTTCTCCATCCTGTAGGTAATGGGGAGCCACTGACATTAGCCTCCAGGGGGAGACGTGGTCAGATCTGCATATGCAATGACCAGCAGGGCTGTAGAGGAAAACAGATCTGGAAGATGTCAGGAGAGATGGGGAGATCTGTTCACGAGGCTCCTGCCTTGCCCAGGGCAGAGGTGACAGGAGCAGCTCATGAGATGTGGCGGGGGTGGGGGCGACAGAAATGACAGGTTGAGGGGGACAAAGCGTCAAGGTCACCAGTGTGCAAGGCAGACAGACAGGAGACTGACAGAGGAGGAGGAGGAGGATAGACAGATTTCAGTAGAAGTGAGCTAAGGGTCCAGGAGAAGGTGCAGAAGAGAAGGAGACTGGCAGTCAGAAGCTGTGGGCCCGTGGCCAGCGCTCCTCGAGGACATGAAGCCCAAAAGGCTAGAGGACTGGACCCCTATGTGAGGAAGGGGCGGAGGAAGGACACGGGGCAGAAGTGGCCAGCAAGGCAGAGGGAGAACATTTCAAGAGAGCGGGGCATGGTCTGCAGCCTCCCAGTGCTGGGGCAAGGTCAGGACAGTGAGGTCAAGAAGGCGCCTGGGCTCCGGGGGAGAAGGCAGGGGACGAGCTTGCTGGAAGCACCTTCCAGCTGTGGGGCTAGGTGGTCGTCCAGCCTTTCAAGGATGAATGGCCTTCAAAGTGAAGGGGCAGGGACACATCTCTAGAAGAAGATGGGATTAGGAAGGTGCTACCTGAACAGGCTGGAGTCAGCAGGGGAGAGATGGGAAAGGCAGAGCAAGAAGATCCCCGCAAGGAAGGGGACCCCTGAGCGGCAGGCGGGCAGGCCCCAAAGAACAGGGCATCCTCTGTGGCCGGGGCTGCCCCCTCCCAAAGCAGACGGGGAGCAGGCCAGAACAAGTCTGGGGGCAGGGAAACCCTATCCCATGCCTTCTGTTTTTCCCGTGGAAGCGAGAACAATCTTCAGCAGAGCAAGGGGAGAGGGTCAGGTGAAGGTCTGGGGAGAAGAAAGGGACATGCCACTGAGGACGGGAGAGTTCAAGGTCGACACTCCATTTACAAGGCAGCCATCTGAAGTCCTGGTTTTCTCAGTGTGACTCAGCCCTGGAGAGGTACAGAAGACAGACTCGGGGCTCCTCACAGGGATTTAAGAAAGGACAACAGGGAAAGGGGACCAGGGGTTGGGTGAGGGTGAGTGACAGACCAACAGTGACAGGCCAACAGTGAAGGAGGGGAAGAGGAAAGCAGGGAGCACAGGGTTGGGCTATAGAGGGGACCAGAAGAGAAGTGGGTGGCAATCCCCATGAGGCCAGGACCAGCAGGTATGGCCCAAGTCATGGAGGCCAATATTAGCAGCTAGCGGGAAGTCAGGGAGCCCGTCGCTGGCTTCTGGAAGTGAAACGTCCACAGGGCCACTTAAGTTCCCAAAATAAGAGCCGACTAGGGGCCCTGAGCGAGGGGGTCGCTGATGACACCCACATAAAGCCAGCATGGCGTGCACAGTTGGGAAGCACTCACCCAAAGGAGGCTTGCTGAGCTGAGAAAGTACCAGCAAACTGCCCCCTCAGAGAGGGGGACTTGAAAAACATCTTTGATCTGCTCAGTGCTCCCCGTTAAAAAGACCCAAGGCCATTTCACTTTACATTTTTCAAAAGAACGCCCCAGTTGATGAGGGTAGATGACGACTTGGGAAGATGTCTACGGGCCAAGTCATATTCCAATATCATGAAGAAATAGACAAAGATGGGCCCTAGTGTTATGTATAGTTCTTGAAAAAGGCACATTTTCACCAAATACAGTTCTAGGAGCATGCACTTTTTCTTTCACACACAAACTTAAACCCTTAACATGATGATCTCCTAAGAATCACCCACGGATCCACACTTGATCTCCTTCTGTGCAAATACTCAGGAAGACAGCAGTTAAGTTGTGCAGATTTAGAGAGGTGAGTTAAAAAAAAAAAATATATATATATATATATACATATATATATAGGGAAGTCCAAAGGAGAAGAAACTCAAAGTCCTGCAAAGTGTGAAAGTTCAAAAATTTAAGCAGAGGAAAGGAAGCAAGTGCCTAACCTCTCGGCGGGCGGGGGGGGGGCGGGGGCATGGTAATTCCAGCTCAACAAGAAAAGCCACTGGGGCTCTGGCTATGGCAGTTCACACATCAAACTAGAGGATTCCCCAGGGGCTCTGACCATCATGGGTTTGTCACAGAAGAAAACGAGCTGCAAAATCCACACAGGCCAACCCGTGGAAAAGCAAGGTCACTTCCCTGAAAACCTCCCCAAAAGAATTCTGAGCAGAAAAACAGGTGGCAGTCGGTTCTTACTTGGCAGTTCCCCGGGGCTGGCCCATTCCCCTTCCTTATTGACAGAAGGCAAAGAAGCCAGGCGTTTGACACATTCATCGAATTTAACCCTTCCATCCTCGAGCAGAGAAGCGCCCAGAGAACAGTATAGAGCCTCTAAGAAGTAGCATTCCAGGAGGTCAGGGTCCTCTATTTCTCCTTCGAGTAAGGCGTCCAGCATCCTGGCTAACTGCGTTACCTAGTACACAGGAAAATCCACGATCAGCCCATACACTCCACTCCCCCACCCCAGGGTCAGTTCTGGTCCTTAATCCTGGGATCCCAGGTCCCAGACTGATGGGAACGTATGACCCACCATATTGGTTCAATCAGGTGGAGCCCGGCATCTTGTCCTACACAGGGTCCCAGAAGGAAGTGCCGTGTCTTCCTTGTCAGCAACCGGCAACGCGCCATTTCGCCCCTCTGGCATCTCTCCCTCCCCTGGACTCCGGGTTCACCTTTAGGGAAGAATCCCTCCTTGCTAACAGAGATTGTTTCTTACCATATTGAGGTCTGTCTGAGGGATTATTGTCTTCAGCTTCTCTCCCTGTCTTCCATCCACTACCCCTTCCATTATCACATCGATGAGATAGGGCACGTACTTCTCAAAGAGACTCTCTAAATGGCCAAGCTCTACCTGGAAAAGAGTAGAATTCCAATGCATTTTCAAGGGTTCCTTTATTTAAATGGAAGCTAGTGGAAAGCTTTCTTGGCAAAAGAGGCAGGAGAAAGGTCTTCTGATGAATGATAAATATGGCAGGTGAGTGAACCCCGGTAATAGCGCGTTATATCTGTAGAGGGGTCCGTCCTCTACAGCGCAATGAAATGAAATGAAGCATCTCGTTTCACTGCTGTAGAGGCTAGCCTACCACAGGGAGGGAGGGAGGATAGCATATCCCATTAGACAGAAATGGGACTGATTATCTTCAAGTTCAAGTTACATGGCCACAGTCATCTTGCAAAGAGTGTGAAGCAGTAGAAGGCCCATCACCGTATCAAGGCATTGAGGACGGCCAGAGACTGCATGGGCCCTTAGACAGCCCTCTCTCCCTTACAACAATACCTCCCATGGTCCTCTCATGTTCCCCCTGGTCTTCTCTCCTCTGAGATAATTATGCCCTGGCTTCCAATTCGCCATCAGCCTAATAATGGCCATTCTAGTGATACACCCTGTGTCACTTTGAAAATATGGTCATGGTGTCCTGGGTGTGGTCAAAAGGTCACATGTGTGTGGGCCTCACAACCTTCACATGACGGTCACACATTTTTGTCACACTCTCTGAACCTTTTTTTCCCCAAAGATTTTATTTACTTATTTGTGAGAGAGAGAGAGAGAGCATGAGTGGGAGCTGAGCAGGGAGCCTGATGTGGGACTCAATCCCAGGACCCTGGGATCATGACCTTAGCTGAAGACAGATGCTTAACCGACTGAGCCCCCCAGGCACCCACTCTGCACTATTTAATGAAGACTTCTGTTACAACAGTATACATTTTAGCAGCCACGTGACACATGACGGGATTTGAAGTGAACTAAAACCATCAGAACTTTATTACCTGACAAGCTAGGTCCTTCACACACCGCATTCATCCAAGTAAGCAAAAGCTGGGCCCCTCTAGAGATAAGTCTCTCAATAGCTGGGCCTCATTGGACCAGGATTTCCAACTACAACCTGCAAGCCAAATATGGCCTGCCACCTCTTTCTGTAAATAAAGTTTTATTGGTACATAGATATGCCCATTCACATATGGTGGCTGCTTTCATGCCACAATGGCATAGTTGAGTAGCTGGAAAAGAAACCATATGGCCCACAGACCTTAAAATATTTACTCTCGGGGCACCTGGGTGGCTCAGTGGGTTGGGGCCTCTGCCTTCAGCTCAGGTCATGATCCCAGGGTCCTGGGATCGAGCCCCGCATCGGGCTCTCTGCTCAGTGGGGAACCTGCTTCCCTTCCTCTTTCTCTGCCTGCCTCTCTGCCTTCTTGTGATCTCTGTCAAACAAACAAACAAACAAACAAATAAATAAATGAATGAATGAATAAATAAATATTTACTCTCTATCCCTTTATAGAAAAAATTGTCAACCCCTGATCTAGACTATCAGAATCATTACCTATCCCACTAGCTATGGAATTATCTGGAAATTTCCTAAGTGTATCTTCCATGTTTTTATCCAGTTTATTGATAACATTATGTGCTTAAGATCAAAGGCAGATCAAGGTCAAGGTCATGGCCTTCACTACAAACATCCTTCTGGATTATGTTTATCCAACTAGTAAATAGTACTAAAAACTTTTAAGTTCATTTTAGAAAGAATTTCCACCTTGTTTTGTATTTCATTAACCCATTTTTTCCAGAATGGTTGATATTTCAAGTTTTTAGGATCCACATAGACCATTCCACATCGAGACACAGTTGCAGGAGAGGCATACTGTAAATCTCCAACCTGGAGAAATAAAGAAAACCAGTCACGTCTGCAGTTATAAACAACCAGACTACACGTTTAAAATCCTTTGCCTTGTGCAAAGTTTTTTCAACTGTGTAAAACCTATGTCATATCAAGATTAACATAGCTTTCATGAGGCTTCTAATTTAACACTTAAGTTTATCATGGGAAGATTATACATTCTGATGTAGCACCTTTTTAAGTTTAAATTTATGTGAAAATTAACACACTTTATAGACTACCTGACAAAAATAGAAAACTACAGGGAAGAATATAAGTTATCCAAAATCCCAACACCAAGAAACAAACATTGTTTTGGAGTGTTTTCCTCTCACTCTTTTTTTGTCATTTTTTAAAAACATAGTTGAGATTGGGTAGTATAAAACTTAATATGCATGCATCTAAACCAGCAATGTTAACACACATCTCTATGAAAAGACACAGTTCAGTCAACCAATAAGAACAATATGCACAAATACTCAGGCATCAGCAAATTTTACAGGCCAAGTTAAAAACAGCACTGACATTAAACCAAAGTGAAAGCAAGTCTCAGGGCCACTGCTATGAAAGAGGTTCGAAAGATATGATACAAAGTTTGAAAAAACAAATGAAAAGTTAAAGGCAAGTAGTGTGAGAGAAAAAAGAAGGCAACTACAAACTCCACACCAAAAAAAGGCTCTAAAAGAGAGAACATAAAAACAGTATATTAGTTGGCACTACAGTAAATATTTCCATATTCATAATAATGCAAATACTGTTTACTGATTCAATAGATTTAGCGACGTATTATTCCGAGGAGGGGAGTGAGCTAGTGGTATGAGAGATGAACTCTCACTTTCATAGCAGTCATAGCACAGATACTCTGTTAACTTGATAAAGGAAGGAAGAGCATGCGAAGCGTGTTATTTACAGACACTAGGATAATGACCAGATTAAATAACACAAAAGTGGAAACTAGTTACCTCTGGGGTTCAATAAAGAGGGATAAGAGGAGTAGGGAGAGTACTGAGTTGTACTCATCATAAAAACTTTTCTGCACTGTGTGGGGTTTTTTTAGTCACCTATATTTATTACCAATTTAATGAACAACTAGACTTTTAATTAAAAGAAAAACATATTAAAAATTAGTTTTCATCACTACTTGCCTCAAAGAGCAGAGCACAGTGTGCTTGAAGCCGAATGCGCTCACCATTTGCCAATGTCAACAGCTTGTTGTCATCCATCACAGAATTCATGTTTTCCACCCACAGAGCATCCACATCACCATCAAATAAAATATACCTGTAGCAAAGAAAAGTAAGCCAAGCTTTCACATGGAAACTCCCCATTCATGCTGATGTCTTTTTCTCAGGGTTTTGTCACCAGGACCTGTGACAGAGCAGCCAACTTGGTCCCAAGGTTTGAGCCATAAAATCAAATGGGGGGATAAAAGAGACAACATAAAAACTGAGTTTGAGTCCCTGCATGGCTTGTTTGGTTGAGCATCCAACTCTTGGTTTCTGCTCAGGTCATGGTCTCATGGGTCCCGAGCTCAGGGCCCACCTCAGGCTCGGCACCCAGTGGGGAATATGCTTAGAGATTCTCTCCCTCTGCCCCTCCACTCCTGCTCTCTCCCCCTCCAATAAATAATATTTTATAAAAACTGAGTCAGTCAGCAACATTTAAGAATAAAGAAACTTCACACACAAGTCTGGATGTCTTGCTTCTCTTGAAGCCTGGGGGGCTGACAGCACAGACCTGCAGTCCCACGTGGGAACAGTCTGCGGAAGCTCAGTAGCAACTGTTCACGGAGACAGACTGTACGACGGTCTCAGACTGAGACTGAATGTCAATGGCTAGCTACCACTGGTTTGAACACTGACTGTTTTCACAGTAAGTTTAAGGGAAAAGAGAAGTATTCCGTATACCCATGAGCAACGGGTTGGATGGTGGCCACCAAAAGGTCCATCAGAACTAGTGATGTGACCTTATTTGTGTGGGGGGAGGGGAGCCTTTGTTAATGTAATTAAGGATCTCAAGATGACAGCATCTTGGATTATCCAGGTGGGCCCTTCTCCAATGACAGCTACCCTTACAGAGCGGAGAGCATCCTCCCAATTGAGGAGACAGAGGTAACACACAGAGAACCAAGATCCTACTGGGCACTTTGTGAACAGGCCCTCAACATCTGATTCTGAGTCTGTGGACATCCATGCATGAAACTACAATACTGTACATTGTCTTTTTTTTATCCATAACATTGAGGTAATTAACATGAGCTAACCCAGGCTCTCTCCTACTCACAAAGGTACTCACTTTCGCTCCTTCTTATCTGTTGGCCTGTTGATCTCCCTGAAGATGTGTGACAGCACCCCGTCCGTCCAGTCTCGAGTAGTAGGGTCCAGGATGCCATAGAGCTCTATGACACTCACGGCTTTGGGATTCAGGATGTACAACTTGGTGACCAGCCCAAGCCTAAATCAAAGGGGAGACGTCAGCTGTGGTCCAGGTGGCCTGAACGCATTAGGAAAACAGTCTGTGGCACCTAGATGGGGAGTTGATGTTTTGGATCCAATCCAGAATTTATAATGCAATCCACACATCTGAAACTAATGATGTACTATAAGTTGGCTAATCGAATTAAAATAAAATAAAATAAAACAAAACAAAACACACTCCACCCAAACTCTGCCCTGGGCTTCCCACTGACTGTTAATGGCTTACACATTAACAAGGGAAACAAGGGAACCATGTTTCACCGAAAATGTGGCCCCAGCACAAGTGAGGTCTGAACTGAAAACACGGCTTGGCCTTTTGGGGGCATCCAGAAGTGAAGTTACATATTCATGCCTACAACAATTTATGTGAGAGTTTCATAATTAGTTTATATGAGATAACAGTCATCCAGGACAACATAACACATCCCTGGGCTACAGATGTTCAATTCCCCATATTCACAGGATATCTATTCTGTGTTGCTGACTTTATAAATCATGTAGACAGGGCATCTGCCGCCATAATGCCTGTAAATTCCTGCAGCACCATGGGATTAATTCATCTACAGAAAACTGGACTTCACACAAGTTCATAATTAACTAAGTAAGTAAAAATAACGGTGGCATGCATACACACACGTGTATATAATAACTCTATCAATCACCTAACGATAAATTATTTGTTGATTAATTAATTAATTAATTATTATTTAATTGATTAAAGAATAAAGGGCAGGAGTGCCTGGGTGGCTCAGTGGGTTAAGCGTCTGCCTTCAGCTCAGGTCATGATCCCAGGGTCTTGGGATCGAACCCCGCATCAGGCTCCCTGCTCCTCCCTCTGCCTTTTTCTGTCTTTCAAGTAAAATATTTATTTTAAAAAAATAATAAAAGGCAGGATGGCTATGGCACAACCCATTTAAAATCAGTAAGCCACTGTCCCTTGGCTTTCTCATAAGAAACATAGGAAGAAATAAGAAAAAAATGACAGTAACTTACTCATTCGCTTTATAGACTAGAAATGTTAAAGTCACAAAGATTATAAGGCTTGATTTAGGTTTTTGCTGGAAGATTAGCACACAGGGAAGTCTTTCTGAAACCTAGTTCTTGCTTGAGAGAAAAGTGAGAAGTCAGAAAATCCATCTCGGTGTAAGGATAAGCACTACGACTCACTACAGGTCTTCAGAATATTCTGTATTAGGAGTGTGAGGTCCCATTCCCTTGGAGCAGCATTGCTCCCATGGGCTGGGAATAATAAGGTCTTTGGAGGGACGACACTGTTTTTGGCCACTCTGATCCCATAAAATAGCTGCATAAGGCTGAGTGTCCCCACTTACTTGGAAGGGGCAACCTGCACGC
This sequence comes from Taxidea taxus jeffersonii, assembly GCA_003697995.1. Classification (NCBI taxonomy): domain Eukaryota; kingdom Metazoa; phylum Chordata; class Mammalia; order Carnivora; family Mustelidae; genus Taxidea; species Taxidea taxus. The sequence continues at coordinate 144,162 of ML102303.1, read as the reverse complement.
CAAGAAATACAACTTAACAAGTTAATTTTCAAAATATCCTTATAAGCTTGTTTGTGAAACCCTCCTCTCACAGATAAGCCTCGTCACAGTCTGACCCACAAAAGGGTCACTGTTTTGCCTTCTAAATTCACCAATCAGCAATGAGACAAGGAGAGACGCTCTGAGTCTAACATGGGGTTTAGGACACTGAGGTGTTCAGATTTCAGCATTCAGAACTGAGTACTGACCCCATGTAATGGGTCCCCCCCTTCTCTCTTTTTGTATTGTATGCGATTCTGAAGATGGCTGGGTCATGAAAATAACTGGTAGCCACATGCGTCCAATGTATTTAAAACATTTTGCGTTCCTTTTAAACTGGATTACACCTGGATTGAAAATGCCTTCTTTGGGGGGGCTATATGTAGTTCCAAACACGAACTAACTTTTTGCTTTCATAATTTTAAAAAAATGCAATGTTTGGGGCACCTGGGTGGCTCAGTTGGTTAAGCACCTGACTTGGGTTTCGGCTCAGGTAATGATCTCAGAGTCGTGGCATCGAGCCCCACATCAGGGTCCACACTGAGCAAAGTCTGCTTGAGACTCTCTCTCCTCCTCTCCCCACCCCTCCCCCCACTCCATAAATAAATAAATAAATAAATGATTTTTTTTTTTTTTTTTTTTCTTTTAAAAGACAGTGTTTTAAGGGCTCCTGGGTGGCTCAGTTGGTTAAGCAACTGCCTTCAGCTCAGGTCACGATCCCTGAGTCCTGGGATCGAGTCCCACATTGGGCTCCCAGCGCCATGCGGAGTCTGCTTCTCCCTCTGACCTCCCCCTCGTGCTGTCTCTGTCTCTCTCTCACAAATAAATAAATAAAATCTTTTAAAAAAATCCTTTAAAAAGACAGTGTTTTAAGACAAATTTTACCTCCCAGGAATTGAGAAAGCAAAGTGGGGCTCCGTGATACCACCACAAACCTGACCGGGAAACCACCCCGGCAACCAGGCCCTCCCCTCGGGGTCACACTCACTTGGTCTGGGCCTGACACAGAGCGTTGATGACCACGGACTTGCCCCCTCCGGTGGGCCCCACCACCATGGTCGTGTGGCGGGTTAACATGGTCTCGAACATCTGGACCACTTTATCCACCTGTGGGGTGACCATTGGCAGCTGGGGTAAAATTTTTTTTTAAAACGGCTTTGTTGAGCTATAGTCCACATACCATATAATCCGCCCATTCTGAGTGTGTGGTTCAGTGGATCTTAGGACGCGCAGCATGACCACGTTCAATTTTAGAACATTTTCATCCCCTGCCCTCCACCGCCAAAACTCTGCATTCCTTTGCCCTCTCTTCCCAGCCCTGCCCCAGCTGCTGGGGCCACTCATCAGCTTTCCGTGTCCGTGGACCTGCGCCGTCTCCATACGTAAATGGAATGACATGAACGGAATCACACAGATCACATAGGATCTGCAGGCCTTGGCGTCTGGCTGCTCTCACTTTGCATGTTCTCAGGGTCCATCTGTGGGTCAGGACGGACTTTTTTGTGGCCAAGGACTACTCCACTGTGTGGACAGATCACCTCAGGTATATTCACCCGAGGATGAGCATTTGCATGGCTTCTGTTTCTGGGCTCTTACCAAGGACATCGTGTAGGAGTTCTTGCGTGGACCTATGTTCTCATTACCCTTGGGGGGGAGGGTACATAACTCTAAGATTAATGTCTTGGGGAACTGCCGGATTGTTTTTCCATCGCTGCTACACCATTTCACATTCCCTTTCTAATCCACCAGCTCCAGAGGAAAACATCAGGGTCAGGAAAGGTGCTGCAAGCTCTCTCGTCGGTGACTGGTACCTGCTGCCCGAGCCCCAGGCCTCGAGGGAGCCTGATGCCCTGAGACAGCCAGACCAGAAGTGGCCACTCTGGTCCTGCAGCCTTAGGCATTTATACCCTCAGCAGAACATGCTGTCAGTAATTTTTGGCTTATGGACAACATATACAACCTTACAGACTTCAGACGATCAGAATCTTAGTAACATCTAATTTAATTTTTCTTCTAAGTGGGACTGTGGAGAAAGAAAAAGGTTGCTGGTTAAAGGGGACAGAGTGTCGGTTTTGCAGGATGGAGAAGTTCTGGAGCTCTCTTTCACAGTAATAGGAATATACTTCACCCAGCTGAACCGTACAGAAAACGGGTTAAGATGGAAATTTTGGTTACGGGTACCTCAGCACAATAAGAAAAAGTCAGGGGAAAATGCTTAATATGGTAAATGTTGGGTGGATTTTACCACATTCAATTTTTTCCACCAGGAAGGACCCAGATGACGCCCGTGCACTCACCTACCTGGACAGGTAAGACGACGTAGCCGCCCTCCTCCAGGACCTGCTGCACGGCGTCGTTAAAATGGGGGTAGCGGACACGCGGGCAGTCTAGTCCAGGGAACAGGTCGGAAATCAAACCAAGGAAGAGAGGGACATCCTCAAAGACGAACTTGGGCAGATTCATGTCTCGAAGGGCCCTCATCAGCACCACATCCTGGACGGAACGCAAGAGACGCCTTCGGAGATATTTCCGAAAGACCCGGGGACTTGTCTAGAAATCCTCTTATGAAATAGAAAACGAAGCTTTATATAAAATATAAGACATACAGCGTTGAGAGTACAGAGGCTAGATAGAGAACCACAGGAGCCTGTGGACCGCAGAGTGGCCGAGGTCTGCTTTGGAGTAAGTCCCGTGCTTTTATGGCAAAGCAGGAAAGAAAAAATACCCGAAACATGCTCCTGTCTTCTTGAGAACGGGGTTGATCCCCAGCCCTCCACCCCACCTTCCTACAATTATGGACTGGTTATTACCGCCGAAGCATCAGAAACTTTGGTGCCATGAGGACCTTCAACTTGGCCTATGGTAATTAGTCAAATTAGAAAAAAATAATAATAAATAAGAGACCTGATTAAGGCCAGCAACCAAATGAAGTGACAGTGAGGACTACAGCTTTCCAGGGGGGATGATAGTGTAGCCCGTCATCCCATTCCCACACTTGTTCGCTGCCCATGAACCGCATAAAGCCCCGGAGGATGCGGGTGTGCGTGGCCCCCCTACCTCTCTAAGGTCAGAAGAGCCTCTCTTCAGCTCTCCAGCCATTACCAACACGGACTTCAGGGCTCTCAGTCCAAAATCATAGTGATGTTGCTTGGAGAGCTGCTCCCGGGCCAGCTTATAGAGGACGGTCATCTTTTTGGCCAGGGTCTTTCGTGATCAAAGACATGCAAAGCAAAGAAAGAAAATGACCTGAAAGCAACAGGACATCATTCTACAAAGAAAATGGACAGGAAGCTCTTCAGATGCAACTGCTCTAGGAGCAAACAGACTTTGCCTCTAAGGGCAAGACCTTGCGGGGGGGGCAGAGGGGGGTCTTCATTTTAAACAATGATAAATTAGGCACTAACTTCAAAGAATGCAGGTCTTACCAAAATTTGAAAGCTGAGGAAGATCTTCAGTGGCTTCGTTTAAAGAATAGAACCCATCCAACTTTTAAAAATCATAGCAATCACACTCTAAAAATGTGCTTCCTGTTTATTTGGACCTGAACATATTAAATCTTCTCCTGGTGGCACCCGGGTGGCTCCATCGGTTAAGCGTCTGCCTTTGGCTCAGGCATCATCTTGGGGTCCTGGGATCGAGCCCCACGTGGGGGCTCCCTGCTCAGCGGGGAGCCTGCTTCTCCCTCTCCCTCTGCCCCTCCCCCACAACTCATGCTCACTCGTGCTCTGTTTCTCTCAAAGAAATAAAATCTTTAAAAAAAAAAAATCTTCTCTCACGACTCATCTTCCAAGACGAGTCAGCCCCTCGTAGACCACTGACGTAGCTACCGATATAGACTACTACCTCAAGGATTCAAGGCCTGCTGCTCCCTAAGGATGGCGTGGGGGCTAAGAACCAGAGATCCCAACACTCCTATTCAAAATCCGGACAACATGTGAGCAGTAAGAGCCTTTAAAAAAAAAAAAAAGGTTAGAGGGGCGCCTGGGTGGCTCAGTGGGTTAAGCCGCTTCCTTTGGCTCAGGTCATGATCTCAGGGTCCTGGGATCGAGTCCCGCATTGGGCTCTCTGCTCAGCAGGGAGCCTGCTTCCCTCTCTCTCTCTCTGCCTGCCTCTCTGCCTACTTGTGATCTCTGTCAAATAAATAAAATATTAAAAAAAAAAGTTACAGAAAAGAAACCTCACAACCCTTTGTGTGGAAACTCTTTGCTATTTTGTACATTTTTCAGAACCTTCTAGGAAAATACAGGAGCATACTTTTTTATACATATTTTAAAAGATGATAAAGGACATTGTGAGCGTGTGTGTATGTGGTATGAGGCCAAGTGAAGGAAGCCCATCAAGGAGGGTTACATACGTATGATTCCATGTACAGAACATTCTCGAAGTGACCAGTTGCCATGACCGAGAATGGCAGGGGGTTGCCAGGAGTCAGGGCCCGGGGTGGGGGCCGGGAGGGGGATGGGATACCAGGGGATGACAGGAAGGGCTTTCTTTGTGGTGATGGCCCAGGTCTGTATCCTGATTGTGGCGCTGGTTACAGCACACATGCGACGAAATGTTCTAGAATTCTACATACACACCAGAGAGAGAGGGGGGACAGAACATCTGATGGAATCCAGATAAAGCTTGTACCTGAGCGGACAGCACTGTGCCCTCGTCACTCTGACAGCCTGCCCTGCTGCCAATTCCGGGGAGTCAAATTACTCGAAAATAAGATTTACAGTTTTAAAGAGAGACAGGAGGAGAGAGACAAAGTTAAAAAGAGAAAGAAAAAATTAAGCCACAGAGAATGCAAACTTCCCAAGTGCCTGGTCTGAGCGTAGAGCCAGGGTTGTGGGAGGGCCGGGCCGAGCCGAGCCGGGCGCGAACGAGGCCTCACCTTGGCCCAGAGGAAGCCCTCGGAGAAGAGCATGATCTCGCAGATCTGCTGCAGGTCGGGCACGATCACCACCACGGGCCTGAAGAGGGCCTTCACCGACTCGGGCAGCTCCGTGCGGCCCGCGTAGCCTGGGTTCATGGTGATGAAGATGCCCATCTTCGGGTCCAGGGAGATCTCCTGCCCTTCAAACTGGAGGACGATTGGAAAGGAAGAGGGTTACCAGTGGGGACAGGGGGCCGGGGGCGCCACAGGGCTGTTCGTCTTCATGGGTCTGTGGCAGAGGCCACCCTCTGGCTCCCTTCCATTTCCAGGAGTTAGATGCAGCGTCACCGTGCTTATGACCTGGGTGTTCTAGGTGGCGAGCCCTGCACACCTCCACCCAACTCCGATCCGAAGCCGGGGTCTGCGCGCTTGGCAAGTGGCCGATGCTGGGCAGGAGCGCAGTCTGGGGTTGCCCCAGACGCCCCTATATTTTGAGTTCCTTTAGCCAGTTTCACCTGTCCCCATTTTTTTCCTCTAAGATTTTACTATTTTATTTCTTTCACTGGTCCACCAGATAGAGAAAAGACAGAAAATGGTGTTTTTAATGAGGCACAGACCGCCTCAGTGACAAGAGGGCCACCCAGCAGGTCGCTGACACTCCCCAAGGAAGGAGGCCACTGTCCTGTCTCCCAAGCACACAATGAGACCGCCCTCACCCGCTCCCTGATATCCATGTGAGGCCTCGATTGCCTTCTGGAGATGAAGGACTGGCCTGCTCTTAAAACCGCAGCTTAGTCTAGAGATGCCGGGGGGGCTCAGTCAGTTAAGCATTTGCCTTCGGTTCAGGTCATGATCCCAGGATCCTGGGATTGAGTCCCGCATTGGGCTCTCTGCTCAGCGGGAAGCCAGCTTCCTCCCTCTGCCTGCATCTCCCCCTACTTGTGCTCTCTCTCTCTGACAAATAAATAAGATCTTAAAAAAAAAAAAGAAAAAACTTCTAGAAACCTGAATGTACTGCAGGTTCAATTTCCTTCCCTCAGAAGCAGTAAGCCCAGCCCTAAAATAGTTCAGAAGAACCAATTAAAAGAAAACGCTCCCAAAGCCTTTATGGGAATCCTAAAAACGTTTAATGGGATCGAGGTTACGTTATCTCGTAACAGTGAGCTGCACAGAGGTCTGGGAGAAAAGCAGGCGGGATGCCAGGACCACGGAAGCATCCGCAAGCCAGTCCCCACCAGCCCAACCCAAATCTGCAGGCTGAACTCGATGAGGCTCTGTAGGGCCTTGGAGGATAAAAAGGCATTTTCAGGCACAAAGGAAGGAAGGACAGTTTCGGGCAGACAGGGACACATGTGGGGTGTCTGCAGGGCGAGTGGCATGAGGGTGACAGAATGCAGGGCACACGGGGGCAGAGGGGGTGCAGCAGAGCACGTTAGGGTCCCAGGGGGCCCCAGTGCAGGGACATGGCCTAGCCATTCTGGTCCCTTTGGCCAGAGAACCCACTTCCGGGCTATCTGAATTATGTAATAAGATCCTGTTTCTCCTCCAAATCCTGATCCGGCCTGCTCGGCTGTAACTTAATACAGTCTTATCAGCCGGGGTCTACAAAAAGTCCTGGGATGGACACAGATCGGCGAGCGAGCGCTGAGAACTTCTCAGATCCGCCTCTCCGTTCTGATAACCTCCTTAAAAATGCTGCTCATTTTAATCCCCTGACTTGACGAGGTAAGAAGGCAACGTTTTGTGTTTGTTGATAATATCTATCGAAAGACATTTTGACTGAACGGGCCATTAGTCCCAAACGCTGCCTTTTTCTCAAACTTGGGAAATGACCGAGAATATTTTTTTCCTTTAATGGCGGCTCCGTCCATCCCTTGAGAACGCTGCCTCACCTGTCGATAGCTACTACCGCTTCTCTGCCTGGAATTCATACCTGACGTTCTAGAACACTGCCGTCCCTGATTCTCAAAGAGGCTGATAATTGGGGGGAAACCCAACCGTCTGGATCAGAAAGCAAAAATCTATCGAATCGTCATCTGAGATTTCTAAGGTCACGCGGCCGAACTTCCAGCCTGGAGAGCAGGACGGTGGCCTTGACTCCTGCTCACCTGGAACGTGGTGAGCTGGTGGATCAGGGCGTTGCGGATCGTCTGGATCTGAGACGAGATGACTGACAGCACAGACGCGTCGATTCGGTTAAACTCATCAAAGCAGCCCCAAGCCCCACACTGGGCGAGGCCAGAGAATATCTTCCCGATGGCCTAGCGTGAATGGGGGGAAAAAGAAAGCACAAGGGCAGTTTTTATCTTTAAAATCGTACACGATGAGGCACCTGGGTGGCTCAGTCGCTAAGCATCTGCCTGGGCTCAGGTCATGGTCCCAGGGTCCTGGGATCGAGCCCCGGGTAGGGCTCCCTGCTCAGCGGGGAGCCTGCTCCCTCCCCCCCCGCCAGCCTCTCCGCCTGCTTGTGATCTGTCTCTCTCTGTGTCAAAAAATAAAATCGAAGGGAGGAAGGAAGACAGACAGATAGATAGATCGATAGACAGACAGACAGACTGGAAAATCTAGCCGCAGCGGGTCCATCTTCCCGGGTGGTGACGCTTAACCATAGTTAGGAAGTGGCGCCCCCTGGGGCCGAAGCCGTGCCCTGCCGCCGGCCTGGGCCTCCCCCTCGCTCCTCAGCGCCCCCTACTGTCTCCACCTGCCGCTGTCCTCACGCACGGTACCCCGGCTGCTCTGGTGGCCTTTCAGTTTGCGACCTTTGCTCTGTGTGCTCTGACACGAGTTCTGAGACTGCGGCGGGAGGCATCTTCCCTGCGCTCTCTCCTTCCAGCGGTCTCCAGGGAGTGTGGGCCTCCCCGCCACGTACCTTGTAATCCATGCCTTCCCCGCAGTTGGTCACAACACAGAGCAAGCCCAGGGCTTTGGCCAGGTCCTTGGTGGTCTCGGTCTTGCCGGTGCCGGCTGGGCCCGCAGGGGCGCCCCCCAGATACATGGACAGCGCCTGTGAAGGAGTGAAGGATCCAGATGCAAAGCGCATGTGGTCTGAGTCACATAAGGAAACAGGAGCCGTTTCCCAAGCCCTGACAATATATGCGCGACACACACGTGACAATGGATACGTTCACACTCACCTTTCCTGACTGTCGCTATTTTTTTTTTTTAACATTTCTGTGTTTTTCCACTGACCTCTACGGCTCCCTCCCGCCCCGCCCCATGCCGTGATACAGGGACCAGAGTACCGAGGACTAAGCGACTCTCTGGAACAGGTGTCGACCCTGAGGACGAGGCCCTGGTAGTTCCCAGAGACGAGGCTCGTGCACACACGAACATCTCTGCCATAAAGGGTTAGTCCTCCCCACGGAAAGTCCCGGCCCTGTGTCTCCAGATTCTAGGAGTTGATCTCAAAGCCCGCGGAATGTCCTGAGAACGGTGACGTCGGGCCCTGTGCCATCAGCTTGACTTTCTGGGGGGGGGCTGGAAGCTGAAGTCGGCCATGCAAGCAATCGGTCGTTTCTGCATGACCAGTCCCCGCTGGAAGCCCACACACCCGCATCCCCGGCGAGCTTGCCTGCGTGGTAATGCCTGCTGCCCGCGGCCACACGGCTGCCGCAAGGGAGAACGCTGCCTGCACGAGGACACCGCGACAGGGAAGTGCGGGCCCCAGCCTGCTCCCCCCGCCCCCGCCCATCTCCTGCCGCAGGTTTTGACCTGTATCCCTTTGCTAGGATAAATCACAGTTAGGACCGCAAGGGCTTCTCTGAGTTCTCTGAGCCCTTTCAGCAAATTGGTAAGCCTGAGGGCAACGGCCCCATCCCAGAAGGTGGCCAGTAGGTCCTGCTCTGAGTTCGAACTCGTTTATGGATTATGAACAGTGGTGTCCCTTGCTCCCGGCACTAGTTTCCTGCGGGGCTGAAAACAACAGAAATGCATTTGTTCTCGGCACTGAGGGCCGGGAATCTGAAATCGGGCTGTTGGCAGGGCCGTGCTCCTTCCAAAGCTTCAAGGGGGGTTCTTGGCTCTGGTGGCTGCAAGCCTTCCTTGGCGTGGGGCCACCTCGCTCCAACCCCTGCTCCCATCTTAATGTTGCCTTTCCTGTCTCTCTCTGCGTCCTCTTCTCACAGGGACACCATCAGCAGATCTGGGGACCCTAATCCAGGATGTTCCCAATCCTTCCCTAATTAGATGGACAAAGAGCCTATTTCCAAAGAAGGTCACATCGTGAGGTTCCAAGAGGACATGAATCGGGAAGAAGGGACACCGGTCAACCCAGTGTGATGTCTGCAGGCAACCCAATCACACTTGGAGAGCAATCCAGAACCAGGGGCCGCTGATAAGCGCGCGGTCTGGGTGGCCAGTCACCTGAGTGAGAGTCAGGTAGATCCGGTCTGTGAGCGGCGTGATGACCAGCCTCCCGTTCAGACCCATGTACTCATAGCCGTAGCCGAAGGTGCCCGTGCACTGACGGATGTTCAGCTCGTCCGGCTCCCGGTCCCAGTAGAACCGCAGCTGACTCTCCCACTCAAACTCCCTGGCCTCGAGAATGCTGGAAGGGGAGGGGAGGGGAGAGGCGGGAAAGGCAGTCGGAGAAACCATGATGTCACGTCGGATGGGGGACACACGCTGTGACACGCCGGGGCCCCCAGGGGTCCCTACCTGCCTCTTATGAAAGAGTCAACTATGTCCCTGGCGTGCACATCGATGATGAGGGCCGTGTTATATTTCTTTCTGTCGTTTTTGCTCAAGGGCATGGTGATCCGAGTGACCAGCTCGTCGATCTGCTGGTGCATTTTCTTGCCATACTCCTTCATGGCCTGCTTTTCCCCTTTCTGCACTTCGTGGAAGACGTCCTCTACCTCCCAGGTCCACCACACCTGGCAGGCGGCCAGCACCACCATCCCCTGGTACCGGAGCATCCAGTCGACCCTAAAAGAGAAAGCACACCTATTCGAGATCTTTCTCCAGGAACTGGCGCCGGACGACAGTCCCCATAAGAATGGATTTCTTTGATCTGGAATGGGGGAGGCCCAGGGAGGGCTCAAGGTCAGCAAACGACAGTAACTCTTCCAGCTGGACAGGAAAACAGCAGGCTGACAGCACGCACACGCGAGAACGTTCGAGGGGACGATGTAGGAAGATGCAAGGTCCCTCTTAAAATATGCCTGGGCAGGTTTGCAGAGTGACTGAATACTATAGGCATAGGATAAGAATTTTTACTTTTAAATTCCCACAAATTTCATCATCTCGGACCACCCCACCCGTTTGCCTAGTTGCAGCTTCCTGGGTGTTACTCACTCCTCTTTTCTCTCCCACGCACGCCTGACCAAAGTGACACACATGTAGGGGGAGAAGGGGCTGTGGTGGCTGTTCCTCCAAAAATGCCAGCAGACAATACAGGGTACTCTGCACCTTGACTGTCCCACTTGAGAATTCTAGGCAGCAAGCCTCTGGGTCAGTGGATATAGGGTAACCCAATCTTTAAAAGCTGCGTGGTACTCTGGAGTCTGAGGCTGCTGCAGTCGCCCCACTGATGTATAGTTAAGCTTCTCCCAGTTCCTTCGCCAACACAAATAATACTGCAGGAAACATCCCTCTATACCATTTAGTCATGTCCCGGAACGTTTTCAGTTGTCACAGCTGAGGGGTGGCAGGGGCTGCAGACGGTGCTAAACATCCCCCAAGGCGCCCTGGTCTCCCACAGCAAAGCATTCTCCAGCCCCAGACGTCAGCAGGGCTGTGGTGGACAAACCCAGCTCTCCATCTAACCTGATGAGTCAGAGCTGTTTCTAGGCTGGCAGAACAGAATCCCAAAAAGCAAAGCCACTAGGCCTAAGTAGAGAGCACTCTTTGAGTAGATTATTTTAATAGAAATGATCGAATTACTTTTAAACACTGTAGCAATCCTTATCCCACTAGCAATGCATATATGGCCCTGCCCTTCTCACCACATGCTCTCCAGCACTAGGTATTATCACTTTTTTAATTTTTATTTTTATTTATTTATTTATTTATTTATTTATTGCCAGTCTGAAATGGGTGGGGACAGTATCTGGTTCTATGCTAATTTGCAGATCCCCAAGACTAACAATAGCTCTCCTCTTTTCATATGTTTATTGGCCATTTGGATTTCCTCTACAGAGATGCAAATTTCCAAAGCTGAGAAGTGCCTTGAAATACATTTATTTAGGGCAAGGTTTTGTTTTCTGGTTTTTGGTTTTGTTTTGTTTTTCTATTTACTTGAAAAATAATGGACCCAGAACTCTAAGTTCCAACCCAGGAAAAATGACCGTGAATTACTAGCCATTACCTTGATGACACACAATTAATGGCAAAATAAATTTAAAAGGGTATTTAAAACAATGGAGATTAGGCTTTGCCATCTTGTTTTAAAACTGTCTGGAGTCCCCTGAAAACCTAGATACTATTTATGGTTGTGATCCCTACACACTCGAGAGAGATAATGAAGGTGATGAGGGGTCTAGGAAGTCAGAAATCAGGAGAAGCAGAAGCGAACTTGACCAGAGAAAATAAAGTGACTCAGGGCAGAGCTTAGAGGAACATGATGGTGTCTGGCAAATCCCAGGACACTGGGTGATTTCTGGGGCTGCGCACCCCTGGGCCCGTCTTCTCGGTGATGCCAAAACGTGTCTGTTCACATAAACCGTTATGTCCATTTCAACTACTCCCGCCTTTTGTTAGACACAACAGCGGTCCTGTGAGGGGGAGGGACATTTGGGGAGCAGGGGTGCCGCAGACACTTTGGGGAGCCTTCCCTTACTCCATCTCCTACCGACCACACCCTGTGACACACAGCGATCCCCCAGCAAAGCAGTAGTTATGAGGCAGCTGAAACTGGCTTCGGTGTAAAATTCATCTGATCTGGGAGCATTGAGACCAGAACATGCAGTGATCGCTACTCCCGGGGGCCACGATTTACCGGTCTAGTTCAGCTTTTGGAAGAGCACCCAGCATGGGGATCAGCTCGGAGCAGGAGCCTGATAAATAACGGTTCAGTCCACGAATATAACTGATAACGTGCCAGACACACCTTCTCCCCGTCCATGAGAGTTCACGGTCAAATATTCAAGAATTCTGCAGGCTGGTGTTCAGACCACTTGCCATTATTCCACTGGGGACCCTGAAACCAGCCGGGGTAGGAGTACTTACACCATGAGCACTGGTGAACTCTGAGTCAAAGCTTTCTTTTTTTCCTTTTTTCAGAAAGCCAGTTCACCCACACACCACTGAACAGATCTGTATGTACCTGACTACAGAAGGACATAAACCAATTGTTACGGTACCTAAAAAAAAAAGGATCACAATCATCCAAATTCAAGGCTATTCTCTAATAAGTTACTTAACTGGATGTTTTCAGTTAAGTACAAAAAGGCAGTGAACAAAATCAAAAGGATAGCAACCTGAAAATAATAATGGAGGTTCTGTGTCTGCGTAAAGGCCCGGCCGAGTATCTTCCTGGGAATCCCACCTAACCCGGATAGAACTCGTCATCCGGAGATGCTTTATGCACTTTGCAGCCAAGCATGTGTGGTAAAGCCAGCCCTCCTCACGGCGAGAAGCAGGCATGGCTCAGGCTCAGCTCGATGCCTAGATGCTTCTCGGGCCACAAAAATCAAGGCACGATTGAAATCGCTTAATATTTTAGAACGACTTTACTCCTTAACCCACACACAGATGGATGAACCCTCCCCAATACCAGGTTTCTGTTGGGTCACTGGGTCAGTGGTTGGCTGAGAATCCCCAGGGAGGGGGCGCCTGGGTGGCTCAGTGGAGTAAGCCTCTGCCTTTGGCTCAGGTCATGATCCCCGGGTCCTGGGATCGAGCCCTGCATCGAGCCCTGCATCGGGCTCCCCGTTCAGCGGGAAGCCTGCTTCTCCCTCTGCCACTCCCCCTGCTATGTTCCCTCTCTCCCTGTGTCTCTGTCAAATAAATAAATAAAATTAAAAAAAAAAAAAAAAGAATCCCCGGGGAGGGGCTTATAAAATACACAGAGGGGCCCACCCCCAGAGTTTCTGGATGGAGCAGATTTGAGGGAGGGCCCAGGCATTTGCATCTCTAACAAGCTCCCTGCGGGGGCCCCTGATGCTGCTGCTCCAGATACCACCGGCACCTTTTAAGAAGTCCTGAATTAGTCTAGGCCGTACCCCTGTGAACGCGCCTGATGTCATCGGATCTCGGAAGCTAAGCAGGGCGGGGCCTGGTTAGTACTTGGATGAGTGAAGCCCTGAATTAGGTGATTCTTGAAAGACAGACCAACTTAACTATCGCAAGGAAAGAAAACTTCATTTGGAGCGTTGCCTGGTCTACTCCAAGCCCTGAGTGTTCAGTCATCCATCAGGACTGTTCGTACGAGAAAGCGACCTGCGTTCCCGGCCGCGACGCTACCTGCTTCTGTCTTCACAGTATCTAAAGATAGCCTCTTTGGTGATCAGCCGGTTGGTCCTCCGCATCTCGTTCAACACCGCGGTCATCCAGTCCTCCACGCGCCCCTCGGCCCGGACGATCTTGCGGAACTCCATGACCTCTCCTTCTGCGGAGATCATGGCGGACACCAGCTTCTCTCCATTCTCGCCGTCCTGAAACCTCAGCAGAGCGATGTTGTCATACATCTGTAACACAGCGGGACATCCGCCTGGTGACACGGACCTTGGTCACACGGGGGAGCCACCAGGACGCGAGCACGGAACAGGGGCACCTGCCGGGCGCCCGCGTCTACCCCGCACTGTGCAAAGGTCTGTCTGGGGTTAAAAAGCAAGAAAGGAAAAGAAGACGCGCTCCCTGCCCACACCCGGGGTTCTAGGGCCTTCGCGGGTGGGGAGAGGGGTCTGCAGGGCAGCCTGGTGGTTCAACGCCGCGGGGCTGAGCAGTTCGACGTGTGCTGGGATCCCCCCATGGCCCTTCTGGGTGACCCGGGGCACGCTGCGGCTTCTCCCTCGGCCCAGAGTAGACTGAATTACAGCACTTCCAAGATGCGGTTGGAAGGGTCACATCAAACAACGTGCGAGAAAGGCCGTCGGCACGTAAAACACTGGCCGTCTGTTGCCAGTCGTCACTGAAAATGGTCAGAATGCTGTAGGAACAAAAAATATAAAACTCCCCTTTGAGAAAGAAATGCCTACGACCCCGAGACGTGAGTTTTAGCTTGAGGAGGACATCGGCATTAACTAAAGGGAAAGTATGGAATTCTGTGCTCGATCCCAAACGCTTTGCTTGTTTGGAAGAAAGGCATGCTGCTTCTACGACACCGATTTAAAACCACAAATGATTTGGCCCCCAGGGGGAACATGGGGCAATGTCAGGAGAGAGTTCTGGTCTTAACTGGAGAGCGATGCTCCTGGCTTCTAGTGGGTAGAGGCCAGGGATGCCAAGGAGTGTCCCCGGCCCCCAGCACACACACAGCAACATCCGGCCCAACTCCCAACACTGTCAAGGCTGGGAGCCCCTGCCCCAGGTGGATACTAAACATAGAGCTTTAACCTGCTCCTCAAAGATTCCTTCTGGCCATGCTCTGGCTGGCGACCACCAGAGACAGTTTCGTCTGTTGTTTCCTGCTGCTCAGTATTGGTCACAGATACGCACACATTTATGTCCAAGAACACAAGCTGGAAGGGATCACAACCAAATCCCGATAGTGGATGCCTCCCGAAAGGGGAGGGGGAGCTGTGATAGGGAGAGGGGGCAAAGAGTGTGGCAACCCTATAGCTTTGCTTCACAAAGAGAGAGGGAGAGAGAGAAGCAAGAGAGAGAGGGAGGGAGAGACGGAGAGAGCGGCAGGCAGAAGGAGAAACAGGTTCCCCGCTGAGCAAACAGCCTGGCACGGGGCTCGATTCCAGGACCCTGAGATCATGACCTGAGCCGAAGGCAGAAGCTTAACCCACTGAGCCACCCAGGCACCCCACAAAATCATTTACTCTTAATAACAACTCCATTGAAGCAGGTAAGTCTTGGGGTTATCCCCACTTACAGATAAGAAACCAAAGCCCAGGGGTGCCTGGGTGGCTCAGTCGGTTAAGTGGCTGCCTTCAGCTCAGGGCATGATGTCGGAGTCCTGGGATCAAGCCCCATGCCAGGCTTTGCCCAGTGGGGAGTCTGCTTCTCCCTTTCCCTCTGGCTGGCTCTTTCTCAAATAAATAAAACTGAAGGAAAGAGAGAGAGAAAGAAAGGAAAGAAGGAAGGAAGGGAGGAAGGAAAGACCAAGTCCCAGAGAAGTTAGGTAACTAGTTGAAAGTCACACAGCAGATCTGTGAGGAGCCAGGATTTGAACCCAGGCAACCTGGCTCCAGATTCCACGTGCTGAAGCCCCATCCGGTATCACCCTCTGCTTCTTAGTCTTTGTTTTTGGACTTTAGAAAAAGAGCAGCAAATAACAATGGAATCTTTGTATAGTTTCAGACTCCGTGGATTTCATCAGACTGAGCTTTCCTATCAAAGCCCGGCAGTGTTTCCCAGCACTGGGCCTCGGGGAATGAGCCTCCTGTGCAGAGACCTGGGATGGAACAGCATGGGCAGCCGTCCCGGGGTGTGAGCGCGGTACCACGGGGGCCCACCTTGATCATGTGCTCCTGGACGCAGAGCGGGTCGCTGTTCCCCAGGATGCTGAGCAGCTCGTCGTCGGAAATGAAGAAGAACCTGGGGAAAGCGTTTCTCTTGGAGTCTAAGTAGTCGTTCAAGCTCTTCTGGCATTTCTCGAGCGCCTCGCTGATGTGCTGCAAGTCGGCCAGGCGGCTGGGGGCCTCACAGCATCTCTTGATCACCGGGTCCTTCAAGGTCTCGGCCATGATCTGGATGAGGGCAAGAGAGGACACTCATAACCAACACAAGCCCAAACCACAGCCTTCGGGGGTGGCGGGGGCTGGGGGCGCAACACGGCCTTAGGGTCCCTGGCACCCCCCAGCATGCTGGAGATAATTTACTTATTTCTGATATTCATGTGTTCACCCTCGCATTAGAAGGTCAGCCCTTGGGGCGCCTGGGTGGCTCAGTGGGTTAAAGCCTCTGCCTTCAGCTCAGGTCATGATCCCAGTGTCCTGGGATCGAGCCCTGCATTAGGCTCTCTGCTCAGCAGGGAGCCTGCTCCCCACTCTCTCTCACTGCCTGCCCCTCACTGCCTACTTGTGATCTCTGTCAAAAAATAAAATCTTAAAAAAAAAATACTACAAGCAGAAACATAAGTAAACATATCTCAAATCACTGTCCTCTCACAACTAAAACAGAAGCTGGTCACTTGCCCTTTTAAATATTCTATCGATGTTGTCAAACTTCTTCGCCTCATCGGGAAGTTGTGACCGGATATCTCCACCGATAAAAATGCTTTCAAGATACATCCATTTTCTCTGAACCAACATCCAAATCTGGAAGTGCACAATGCAAAGTCAGCACAGGTGTGGAGGGCAAACTCCCACCCTACGATAGGACAGATGTGCAGCAGCTCAGGCCGGAAGTCTCCCCGGGCAAGACCACAGAGCAGGCGCGCGCACTCTTCCAAATACACAAGAATGCTGGGGAAATCATAGCTAAGGATGTTAAGATACAAAGCCCCACACAAAAGCAAAAGAAAACTCTGCACCAGCCCAGAACAAGGAAGAAATTTCTCGTTGTGAGCAGGGGTGGGAGCCCTGTTACCCAGAGGAACAAAGGACAGATCGTTTAAAAAAAAAAAAAATGCCGGGACGCCTGGGTGGCTCAGTTGGTTAAGCGGCTGCCTTCGGCTCAGGTCATGATCCCAGAGTCCTGGGATCGAGTCCCACATCGGGCTCCTTGCTCGGCAGGGAGCCTGCTTCTCCCTCTGCCTCTGCCTGCCACTCTGTCTGCCTGTGCTTATTCTCTCTCTTTCCCTCCCTTTCTCTCTGACAAATAAATAAATAAAATCTTTTATTTTAAAAAAATGCCCAGACAGGGGCGCCTGTGTGGCTCAGCTGGTTGAGCATGTGACTATTGGTTTACAGCTCAGGGTGGTGAGGTCAAGTCCCGCATCAGACTCTGTGTGTAGACGGGAATCTGCTTGAAGTGTCTCTCTCTCCCACTCCCTCTGTTCTTTCCCTCCTCTCTAAAATAAATGAATCTTCTTAAAAATAATAAAACGATTAATTTTATATTATGTAAATTTCACATCCGTTTAAAAAAAATTTTTTTTAATAATGAAGAAAAAGAAAACAGTGCTATATCCTACCTAACGAAAAGTAATGGACCAAAACAAGCAAGGAAGGAAGACCATGCTTGAGAGGGGTGAGGGCCTGGGCTGCCTCCCTAGCCGGTGAACCAGGGCTGGTATCATCATAGCCCAAACTCAAGTCTGTGGCCTAACAAGGCTCTTGCCCCTGATCTGGTGAGGGAAAAAGAAAGACAGCCACACAAAAATGGTGAGCTGGGCCTGGGTCACTCAGAGAGGTCTGCACTAGCACAACAAGAAGAAAGCGCCAAGCCACCTTGTTCAGTGCCGTCCACTATGACAGGCTGATTCGAAGAAAATGCAGAAACCCTTGAAACGTGAAGCCAGCATAGGCGAAAACAGACCCCACAGAGAAAAACCCACTATGAGGAGAGACAGACCCCCCCCACACACACAGGAAAACTTGAGAATAAATATGGAGAAATCTGAAAGGGGCTTTAAACATGTTTAAATTCTTCCTGGGGCGCCTGGGTGACTCAGTGGGGCACCTGGGTGGCTCAGTGGGTTAAGCTGCTGCCTTCGGCTCCGGTCATGATCTCAGGGTCCTGGGATCGAGTCCCGCATCGGGATCTCTGCTCGGCAGGGAGCCTGCTTCCCTCTCTCTCTCTCTGCCTGCCTCTCTGCCTACTTGTGATCTCTCTCTGTCAAATAAATAAATAAAATCTTTAAAAAAAAATGTTTAAATTCTTCCATGTGATAAAGGAGGTGACGGTACCCTGACAACAAGAGCAGGACAGTATCCAACAAGAACAGGGACAGAGGAAAGAGACCTAAGGAAGAATCACGGAAGTTACAAACACATTGAAAAAACATTGAAATAAAAACTCAGGTTGACTCTTCAAATCATGCGCACACACACTCCCACCCCCAAAATAAATCAAGCCAGAAAAAGCGTGTGGGAGGGTCCTCAGGGCCCGAGCACAAAATATTCTCGTGTGCAAGTGCTCTCCTGCTTTCCTCTCACCTCAATGACTTCCCCGATGAGAGAGAGCGTTTTCTCCCATTTGTGAACCGTCTGCAGAAAAGGCCCCACGAATCTGCTTCCCGAGATGCTTTGCAAGTTGAAGGTGTTGTCATCAAGGCTCTGGATGATTTCGTCGACAGACCCCAAGATATAGCCTCGCTCCTGGGTGCCTTTGAAATACTTGACCACAGTAAACTTCATACTTTCCCACGTGTCCAGGATTTCCTTTACCGCCTGGTCGGGAAGACAAACAAAAAAGAGCAGTTTGGGCAAAGACATTGGAAAAAAACAGAACTCCCACCCAGCAGCAGCTTCCTGAGCTTGACTTTGGTCAGAGGCTCAACCCAGAGCCCAGGTCAGTTTTCCAGGGAAGCAGACATTCCGTCACAGCGACCCCAACACCAACGGACCGAGCACCAGCTAGGTCCCCAGCGAGCACGGTGCATACCGGATCGCCTTCCCGTCCGCAAAGCACCCTGCGAAGTAAGGACGACTATCCACAGTCTAGAGATGCCAACGGGGTGCCTGGAGATGTCACTCAGCTTGGCCAGGTCACTCAGCCCCAGATGCAGGGTCTAGATTTCCCGGCCCCCTCTCCCTGCACACCTAACGTGATCCTGCCCCTGTGTTTGCCGCGAAGCAAGAGAATCCAATTACAAAGGAATATGCCCATTAATGATTGTATTTTCAAAAACCAGCTGTATCGATATTTATGTGTGTGTTATTTGCATGTGTGCACATATGTGTAGGGGTATGCACACGGATGTGTGTTTACACCTGTGTGACTGTATGTATAGTAAGTGTTGTGTGTACATGTCCGTGCATGCCTGTGTCTACACACTTTTAAGTATTAAGGACACATACTGAAATGTTACTAATAATTACCTTCAGGTGGTAGAATTTTAAGTGACTTATTTTCCCAGCTTTCTCCCATGAACATCCATGAATACATTTAACAAGCACATTTAATAAATGCTTTAGAAGTAAAACTATAATTTAGAATAATAAAAAGTTTAACCAAGGCAGAAATCGTATTTGTAAAGCTAACAATTCCTTATTACTCAAATACAACAAGTACCATAACAAATGCTTTCCCTTTGCATTAAAAAAAGTAAGTCTCGGGGCGCCTGGGTGGCTCAGTGGGTTAAACCTCTGCCTTCAGCTCAGGTCATGATCTCAGGGTCCTGGGATCGAGTCCCGTGTTGGGCTCTCTGCTCAGCGGGGAGCCTGCTTCTTCCTCCTCCTCTCTCTCTGCCTACTTGTGATCTATGTCAAATAAATAAATCTTTAAAAAAAAAAAAAAGTAAGTCTCCAGGGGAAGCCTGGGTGGCTCAGTTGCTTAGGCATTTGCCTTTGACTCAAGTCATGATCCCCAGGGTCTTGGGATCGAGCCCCATGTTGGGCTCCACAGGGAGCTTGCTTCTCCCTCTCCATCTGCCCCTTCCCACCGCTCATGCTCACTCTCTCAAATAAATATGTGAAATCTCTTAAAAATAATAATTCTCTGAAAGTAATAGAACACCCCATGTTAATTACACTGAAAGTAAATAAAATAAAAAATAATTCTCTTTTCCCAACTGTTTTGCCACTAAAAACAGTCTTACTTTCTCAATAGCAATCTCCTTGACGGCGGCCATTACGATCTCGTTGAGAACATCCGTGTGTTTGTGAAGTTCCATAGCAAACATGTTTTCCAAGGTGAACGTCTCTGTCATTTCAAAAAACACGCCCGTTTTTTCCATGAGCTCTTTCCAATGCCTGGAAGTGCAGCCACATTAAAAACCTTTATACTTCCTGGACGGAGTGACAAATTTAATTATTACATCTTGGGACAAATCCCACTATAAATGAGGGCACCACTGGAATCACGTTTCCAGAGTTTTCCAAAAATCCCACCGGCTTCCAGAATCAAACCCAGGAAACCGCCTCCAGCAAGATACCCTCTTAGATGGCTAGTCTTCATGACCATCGAAGAAAACAGGAGGCTTTTAACTTTTGGGGACCTACTTCCATCACGTAGCTTGTGACCCAGGGGAGCAAAGGCCAGGCTCCTGCCCGCGGGGACTGCACCACCGACTTGGGGGCTCGACCGGGACACGATACAACAGATCCACACGTTAAATAATCTCCAACGGTTCCGAGTGCCAAGAGCAAACCACAGAGTGCAGAGATAGTACGACAGGGCCTGCCGTGGATGGGCGGGCGAGGGCAGGCCTCTGTGCACACAGACGCTCTGCCCTGGACCCAATCCGGCCTTCTTTCAAGGTTCACATTTGACCTGCAGGTTGGCCTTTTTTAATAGTTCCATTTATATGGAATGCAGACAATAAAGCAGCTAAGTGCGGTGCTGGACCGGCTTCTAGAATGCCAGGTAACCAGCATATAAGCTGTAAGCACTGGATCACTGAATTTGTTGTAAAAATCTACCCCAAAAGGGGGTTCCTGGGTGGCTTGGTGGTTGAGCGTCTGATTCTTGATTTTGGCTCCGGTCATGACCTTGGGGTGGTGGGACTGAGCCCCTTGTCAGGCTCTGAGCTCAGCAAGGAGTCTACTTGAGACTCTCTCTCCCTCTGCTCCTCCCCCCACGCCCATACTGTCTAAAATTAATAAGATCTTTTTTTAAAAATTCACCAAAAAAAAAAAAAAACAACCCATAAACCAGAAATGGCCATAAAGGAGACTCTACTATTCCTCCTCCCCTATTCCCAGGCCTTGGCCAGGGGCTGATAGGAAGTAGGGGTATCACAGCTCAGGTCGAGGGTGAGGGAGACACAGGTGTCACAGCATGGATAACACCAGGTCACCAGAGAGAAGGGGAGTCCCTTTTCAGTTTCCCTCCACTCCTTCGATTACATCAAGGAGAGAGAGAGAGTGTCCGCTCCCTGCTGCCGGCCTTTAACGCCTCCTCCCAGTACACCCTGCATCCAGGGTAGGCCTCCCACTAAGCGACAGGCAACTGTTTTGAGCTAAATTTTTCTAATTTTTTTAAAAGATTTTTTATTTATCTATCTGACAGACAGAGATTACAAGCAGGCAGAGAGGCAGGCAGAGAGAGAGAGAGAGAGAGAGGAGGAAGCAGGCTCTCTGCTGAGCAGAGAGCCTGACGCGGAACTCAATCCCAGGACCCTGAGATCATGACCTGAGCAGAAGGCAGAGGCCTAACCCACTGAGCCACCCAGGTGCCCCTCTAATGTTTTTATTTTTATAATTGCTTTCTATTTAAGGCAAAATCTTTCCATTTCCCATTTATGGCAGTGGTATGAGTTCCTTCTTACAACATGTTCAAGTAAAAAAAAAAAAAGCTGTTAGAAAATAAATCAAGTTAATGACAGTATAAACGATTTTGGCTAGGACAGGACAAAAATGGTGAGAAGTGAGCTAAGTTTGGGAAGCACTGGCTTACAGGCTCGAAAAATGGAACTTTAGCTAGAAAATGCTTTTTTGCTGAACAGAATGACGTCGTCCTCTGACGGCATTCCACGACTCTCTGCCTGCCTGCTGGGAGAGATGATGACAAGAGGAGCGCGGCAGAGAGAGAGAGTGAATCCTGCTCATTCCTGTCCCCGTGCGGACACGTCCCGATGATCCCAGGCAAATGAGGAGTGAATCTCCTCCACCCCCTGCCCCCGCAGAACCAGCTGCTTCATTGAAATACTAGTGACACCTGTCACAAGTCACCTGTCGATGGGTGGCGAGTCCAAACTAAAGATGCTATATGCGAAAAATACAGGCCAATGGCAACATATCTTTTTTTTAAGAAGAACATAAAATATCACATGAGAAATGTTTTGTCGTGATTGCATGTTGAAAGGATAATGTTTTGTATAGATTGGGTTAGTTAAAATACATTACTAAAATTATTTTTACCTGTTTCCTTTTTTAAAGCAGCTACTGGAAACATTTTAAATCAGTATCTGGGTCATGTATTTCTGCAAATACTGGATGGCATTGATCTAGATCCCCTGCTGGTTTGTTGTGTTGTTTTTTTTTTTTTAAACCGTTCGAATGAAGCAACCACAAATGGTGGGTTTGTGCTGCTAAAAGCATTTACATCTGGTAGGTTTGTGGTTTTAAAAAAACAAAAGAATCCTTGTGGTTGGCAACTGTCTAGAAAGTCTGCGAGGAAACAAGTCTGTAGAAATGTGACCTGCATCTCAAAATTTCGGTGGGGCTGTTGCAACCTTGGGCTTTGTCATCAGATCCCAGCAAGGACCTGTTTTAGACTGAAGCGCCTCCCCGTCTTAAGGACTAACAGGACAAAACCAACCTGTCTCTCAGTGCTTCGTGCTTCAAGTCCAGAAGTAAAGGAATCGAGTCTTTGAACGCCTTCATCTTTGCTTCTAGATGGTAGGCCACGGATAAGTTTCGGACCTGCCGGGGCAGCTTTCTGAGGGACTTGAGAAAACCGTCGATTCCTTCCTGGAGGTACTGAACATTCAGGTTGACCCAGAGGGTCTGGGACCATTCGGCTTTCGCGGCCTGGGAATGGGTGAGAAACAGTCCCATCAACAAGGCCCCTTTGACTGGCCGGAGCCCATACTCCATCCTTGTTCACGCCCCCCTTCTTTGCGAACCGGAGTGTCCATCTAGCCACCAGAACCTCAGGTTCACAAAAGGAAGTATGGATTACTGGCTCCAAAATGCAAACAAAATTATTCCAACTTTTTCAAGACCCGACTGAAATAATGTGGTCTCTTGAGGATGTGTGGAGTCCAAAAATACGTCTTCCTTGGCAGGGAGAAAAGGGAGAATCAGTAACAGGTATCTCTTAAGTCACGGAATGTCTTCGTTCCTAAAGCCTGTATTTCATTCAGACACGGCCAAAGTACTTATAATTTGGATAATCCTGCCAGATTAGTGTACAGATAATCAGCATTTTGTGCTGGATTTCCTGAGATTTAGCATATAAAGTACTACCTTACATAAAACTTACCATCTTGGATAGTCTGTAACTGTGTGATTATTGTCTTCTAACAAATCTATTTGGTGGGGCGCCTGGGTAGAGCACGTGACTCCTCATCCTGGGGTCATGACTTTGAGCCCCACATTGGGCACAGAGTTTACATTAGATAGGTAGATGGATAGACAGATGATAGATCGATCGATCAATCGATTTGGTGCCTACTGATTGTTTTGTGGGAGAACCAAACTTAAACATTCTCTCCTGGGGACTCAAGAGGGCAGAAATGGAATGGGCAGACGCAACTCCCTTCGAGGCCCTCCTCTCCAACCAGCACAGAGCTGGGCTCTACCGAGCAGAGTGAAGCAGTAGAGGAATGAATGAATGAATGGTGTGAATTTGCAAAGGGAACAAACCCCAAGAGGGCATCCAGATGTCATGATAGTTGCTATTTTGTTTTAAGAGAGTTTGATTTATGAGAGAGAGAGAGAGAGACAGCATGAGAGGGAGGCAGAGGGAGAGGGAGAAGCAGCCTCCCCACTGAGCTGGTGTCTGACTCAGGGCTCGATCCCAAGACACCAGGATCACAACCTGAGCCAAAGGCAGATGCTTAACCGACTGAGCCACCCAGGCGCCCTGACAGCAATTACTTCTAATTTCCACTTCCAACTAAACGGTTCACCCCACTCCTTACCCAAGCCCTAGCCACCAAAGGGAGTGTTCTTTTTTATTATAGTAGTAAAATACACATGACATTTACCATTTTAGGCACTTTCACATGTTCAATTCAGCAATATCAAGTATAGTCACCATGTTGGGCAATCACCACCACCGCCCAGTTCCATGACTTTCTCCCCAAAGGGAAGCCCTGGACCCATCAGCAATCGCTCCCCATCACTGCTTCCCAAGAGCCAAAGGGAGAACTTCTACGAAATTGGCACCAGTCTCCTTATCATGGTGGCCTCACAATCCACTGGGCCCAGTTAGTCCTCCCACTGCCTTCAGGGAAGGGTGTGCGGCCGGACGCTCACCTTTAGTCCTTCGTAGAGCTCGTAAATGGCCTTCAGCCCGTTCATTTCCTTCTGCACTTTGAGCAGCTCTGGGTACATTGTAATTGGAAGATCAAAAAGTTTCTCAGCATTAGCCAGCTCCTGGCGGTTCTTTTCATGTTTCGTGAGCTCTCTTTCAAAAGAGACTAAAAGTTCTGCTCCTGGTGAATAAGTAAACACATAGATCAGTGAGTGCCTAGAAATATAAGGTACACAAAATTGAGTAAGAAATCACAGGCAATGGACATAAACTATCACTCCATCCACAGAAGGCATCTGGGAAGACACGTTGGGAGTTACCACAACTGTAGCTCTCCGTCATTCCAAAGGAAACCAGAGGGCCAAGTACATATGCGAAATTTACCAGTTAGAAAATTCTGTCTCCTTTGCATTTATCCCTCAATTCACCTGGGCTGCACATGAGAATCCCCACGGAAGCTTTAAAAATCTTAGCATCTGGACCACCCTCCAAAACAACGGGATTAGACTCTTCGGATCGGGGCCCCAGGCATCCATGTGCTTTTGGGATCCTCAGGTGAACCCAGTGTACAGTCAAGGTCAAATGCCAGGGCTCCATTCCATCATCCCATGAAATTCTTTTTTTTTCTTAAGATTTTATTTATTTATTTGACAGATCACAAGTAGGCAGAGAGGCAGGCAGAGAGAGAGGAGGAAGCAGGCTCCCTGCTGAGCAGAGAGCCCGATGCAGGACTTGATCCCAGGACCCTGAGGTCATGACCTGAGCCAAAGGCAGAGGCTTTAACCCACTGAACCACCCAGGCGCCCCCTCCCATGAAATTCTTAAGCAAGCCACACTCGAGTACCTCAGTCAGTCCAACAGGAACATTCTTACCTTTATCAAGATCGTCGCCAACAGAACCAGGGCCTTCACGATAAAAACGCTTTGCAAAATCCTCTATCTGCTGTCTGTAATTTGATATTTCACCTCGAGTAATCTGAGAAGGGCGGGATTGCATTAATTTATCCCAAGGGATATTTGTCAATATCTTTACTCAGAAAGTAGAAAATTCAAAAGGTACCTCTGTGAAGGTTCTCTTGATGCCCCCAAGAGCATGCTCCACATTTACAGAGTCATTAAACAGATTCAACCACATGTTCTCGATGTTGTTAACCAGTTCTTTCTCCGCATCAGAAGGCTAAAAAATTTTTTTAATTAAAAAAAAAACAAAAAAAACAGAACAAGCAATAAATGGTCTGCAATTTGGAACTGAAATTATGGTCAAAGCTACTCCCCCTAGGGATTTCTGCTTCTGATAATAGCAGGCTGGGTTATTTGAGCTCATGAGAAAACTGCTTCCATTAGGAAAAAATTATATATTTATAATGCAAACAAAATCAGGATAAAATCACTTTAAAAATAAGTAAATAGGGGCGCCTGGGTGGCTCAGTGGGTTAAAGCCTCCACCTCAGGTCATGATCCTGGGGTCCTGGGATTGAGCCCCGCATCAGGCCCTTTGCCTGCCTGACTCTCCGCCTACTTGTGATCTCTGTCTGTCAAATAAATAAAATCTTTTCAAAAAATAAGTAAATAATACAGACAGACAGAGAGATAACCCAGAGAGATAAGCCCCTCATAAACTAAAATCCAGCTTTGAATCAACACTATTTCCAATTAAAACAAGGTTATCTTAGCTTGCTGGTGCATCCAGCCATGCTGTCTGTCAGAAGCAAAAACACATCTTCTCTAATGAAATATAACAACATCTAGAGCCTCCAATTCTCTCTATAAATTTGTTACATACAATGTCCAGAACTCAATCAGAAATAACAGGTAGGTAAGGAGCAAAATGACTTGAAGGAAACCAAGAGACACACAGACAATACAAGCAGACCCTAATGGAGTTCTAAGACACAGAATTTTAAATAGTTTTACTTAGTAAATGGAAGCAAAGACAACATTGAGAACTTTTCTTTAAATTATAAAAATACAAATTTTGCAATACTGTGCATTTTTCTGATGAGAGGATCTCTAGCTTTTCAGGCTATTGCTCAGTGAAGGTATTCAAAGCAGTCAAGCAACATAAATGCGGAAATACAAATCTTAGGCAAATGTAGACTTATAATGGTTATCTATTTCTTCTTTCTAGTCTGTTTTTCCAGCTGATTCTTTTTGAGTGTATGTGACGTACAGCCTGCAAAATTTTGCATGCAGTTTCACAGAGGCCAGACCCCCTCAAACTCCTCCACGCACTTCTAAAGGTCCTTGAAACCATCCTGAATGACCCCTAATAAAGACAACTGAATTATTATCCTCTACACATTTCTTTTTATCACATCATCCTTCTCCTTGACTCTCCCTCTCGCTTCTTAACATTTTTGCAAAAGCCTTTTACTTATTATGGGAAGTCAACACCAAAAAGAAAGAGGAAGAAAGAAAAAACAGAACAAAACAAAACAAGGGGGAGAATCAAAAAGGTGTGCAGTTACAAATCAATCTATGAAAAAATACCACTTGAGCCGTGCAAGATCAAGAAATAATCTGTTTCCATTATTCTAAATAACTACGGGGTTGCTTTACATTTAAATGTTATTACTTAAAGTCACATTTGAGAAACATTTCTGAAAAGGGTCTTAGAATTCAACGATAAGAAAATCGTTCACCCACAAAGACATTATACATCGCCATGGTGCGGTATCGCTCCTGGACATCCCTATATCTCAGTTCCATGACCAAAGATTTACTTCTAATTTCCGCAATAGTTCCAAGGACAAACTTGAGATCTTCAAGGGTATTGGGGCTCTTCTTTAGGTTCTTGGCCAGGATCTAGAAAAGAAAGGCCGAAGGACACTTAATGAACCTGGAAAAAACGGTCGCAAGGGAAGACCGGACTTTCATGAGAAGCAGTTTCATTAAACCCAGTGATGTGCTACCTCCATCTCTTCATGGAGACTATAAAGCTCCTCCCTTGCAGACTCATTGAGAAGCTTCCCAAGCGAGGTCACCCAGGACTTGGCATTTTCCTGCACTGTGTTTGCCAGAGGCCCCAGCTGGAGCCTGATGCAGTGCTCATCCTTGATTAAAGGGTGACGCAAGACGTCTTGGGCTATCTTGGAGTAAAACTGCAACTTTTCATCATATGCCACACAAGGAGGTCTCTTGGCAGCGAACTTCTCCATCACAATGGCTTTGTCCAATTTCCACAGAGGTCGGTACCTCTTCCATTTCTGGAGGTATTTCATAAGACTCATCAGAATCCTGTGGACATTCTGGGGGATCATAACAGCTTGTTCAATAATCTGAGGGTTCACCGAAATGTCGCTGTAGAAGCTGATTATCACAAGTTCTTCTTCCTCCCCCTTCTGAGGAGGGCATTCTATGCAGCTGCCATTCATCCATCGAACAAAATGCTGGCAAAAGAAGAACCGGGGGGAAAAGACAGAACTCCAGTATTTATCTTGCTTCCTATGTATATATTTATATGCAGAAATAAGTCTTACTAATAATGGAAATCACTTTTTTTTCTCCTTCACATTTTTACTGTGGTTTAAAAAAAACACATGATGTAGAATTTGCCATTTTAGCCATTTAAAATGTTTATAATTCAGTTACACTAAGTCCATTCACAGTGCTGTATAACCCTCATGATGAATGATGACCTCATTCTAGAAGCTTTTCTTTATCACTGAATTACCTATTAGTAGTTACTCCCCATTTCTCCCATTCCCCAGCCCCCAGCAACCACTATTCTACTCTCTGCCTCTATGAGCTTGACTTCATTTAATTTTTTTTTTAATTTTTATTTATTTGTTATAGAAAGGGAGAGAGCAAGCACAGGCAGACAGAGAGGCAGGCAGAGGCAGAGGGAGAAGCAGGCTCCCCGCCGAGCAAGGAGCCAGATGCGGGACTCAATCCCAGGACGCTGGGATCATGACCTGAGCTGAAGGCAGCCGCTCAACCAACTGAGCCACCCAGGCGTCCCCATTTAATTTTTTATTTAAATTTTAGCGAACATACAGTGCAATATTGTTTTCCCGACGGAACAGGAGAAGATATTTGCAAATGACATGTCTAATAAAAGACTAGTTTCCCAATCTATAAAGAACTTATCAAACTCAGTACCCCAAAACACAAATAACCCAGTTAAGAAAGAGGCAGAAGACATGAACAGACAAGAAAACATCCAGATGGCCAACGACACAGGAGAAGATGCTCAACGTCACTCATCATCAGGGAAATGCCAGTCAAAACCATGTGGAGATACCACCTCACACCTGTCAGAGTGGCTAAAATCAACAACACAAGAAACAACAGGTGTTGGTGAGGATGCAGGGAAAGGGGAACCCCCCTACACTGTTGGTGGGAATGCAAACTGGTGCAGCCACTCTGGAGAATGGTGAGGCTCCTCTGAAAGTTCAAAATAGAATTACTCTACAATCCAGCAACTGCCTCCTAGGTATTTACCCAAAGGATTCAAAATTACAGATTTAAAGGGGTGCCTGCATCCCAGTGTTTATAGCAGCATTATCAACATTAGCCAAACTGTGGGGAGAGCCCAAACGTCCACCACTGACAAATAGATAAAGAAGATGTGGCCTATATGTACAATGGAATACGACTCAGTCACCAAAAAGAATAAAATCTTGCCATTTGCCATGACATAAGTGGAGCTAGCATGTATAATGTTGAGCGAAATAAGCCAGTCAGAGACAAAGACCATATTTCACCCCTCTGTGGAATTGAAAAAACAAAACAGATGAATATATGGGAAGTGGGGGAGAAAGGAGAGAGAGCAAGACCATGAGAGACTCTTCAGGACAGAGAACAAACAGGGTTGATGCAAGGAGGTGGGTGGGGGATGGGCTAGGTGGGGGATGGGACTTAAGGAAGGCACCAGTTGTGATGAGCACTGGGTGTTGCAGGTAAGTGATGAATCATGGAATTCTACTCCTGAAATCACTTTATTATTAATAAATTGTGCTAGATTGCAAAAATGACCACAATCCTTGGTTCCTCCCATCAAGGGATGAATCCATTGGCAAAGCTCTATCATGAGAGGGTCTATTTTCCCACCCTGCCCTATCGTGGGACTTAACTTGACTGATGGAAAGTGGCAGACATGGTCTTGTGCCAGCTGTGGCCCAGCCGCTGCCCCCCTCATGACCTTGAAGCCGCACAACCAGCAGACGAATGCACTTGAGCTAGCTTAGTAGACAATGGCAAGCCACACGTACAATGGAATACAGTGCCCCATGCCAACAGCCAGGTGATCATCAGACATGTGACTGAGCACAGCCAGGACCAGAAGAACCTCTTAGCAGAACCCAGCCCACAGAACCATTATCGAAGAAATTCAGTTATTGTTTTAAGCCACTAGGTCTTAAAGTAAATTATTATGGAGAAAGCTAACTTTTAAAATAATAATAGCCATCCACTTCCTGAACAACATCAGTTTCCATATTTATAGATGGAGATGCATAAAGTCAGGAAAATGGACCCCCCAGGGTCCCAGAATGAATCTATGAATTTGACACCCCTTTGCTACAGAGTCAAGATTCCCTCTTCCTGGGGTGCCTGGGTGGCTCAGTTGTTAAGCACCTGCCTTCAGCTCAGGGTCCTGGGATCGAGTCCCACATCAGGCTCCCTGCCCAGCAGGGAGCCTGCTTCTCCCTTTGCCCTTCCCTCCACTCGTGTTCACTCTCTATCAAATAAATAAAATCTTTAAATAAATAAATTTTTAAAAAGAGCAGGCAGGCAGATGGTGCTAGATTAAGACCATGGTAAGGAGTTCAGATTATGTTCTAATACAGTAGGAAGTCATCTGGGGTTTTTGTAGAAGAGATCTGACATGAAATGATTCCTGTTTTAAAAACCTAACTCTGGTCCTCCTCCCTCGTGGCAGAGAACAGACTGTGGAAGCTTCTGGAGTCGTCCAGGTGTGGAATGGGGCACAGGAGTTAACCAGGCCTCCCGGGGGGCGGGATGTGGACGGATGGGAGGAAACAGAAGAACCAAGGCTGGCTCCTAGGTTTCTGGCTCATGCGATTGGGTTGGTGTTCGTGCCAGTTTCCTGCAGTAGGACAACCTGGGGCAGGACCGGGATCGCAGGATGGGAAGTCAAGAATTCCACCTCGGACATGCCAAGGCTCAGGTGCGAGCGGACTCACCCAGGGGGCAGGTGACTCGAATAGCACGGTGAGCAGCAGAGAGGTCTGGGCTGGGGACGGACATGGGTGGTCGTCTCTAGAGGAGCAGGGTTAAAAGCTGCTGGGACTGGTTGTGATTGCATGGAGAGGAGAGAGGGGAGCTGGGATCAAGCCAGCGTGGGCCACTCTGGGCTCTAGAGATGTAGAGGAAGAGCCAGGAAGGAGAACAACAGTCTGAACAAGGAGCGCAGGGGAGCCTGGGTTCGCCACCTCCTCAGCAACTCGCTTCCCAAAGCCTGCGGGACAGCCGTCAGGGGTGACGAGCCCCCTGTGAATCCACACAGACACGTCCGCCCTTACCTTGGTGACCTCCACACAACTTCGAACACAGTGGACGCACATTTTGTCGATCTCACTCGCGTTGGGATGCAAGATGATCTCGGGAGCCGTCAGGATGGTATCCGTTTGAAACAAAGGAATGTTCCCAAGGATTAGAGAATTAAAAGACTGCAAATTCCTGGGAGGGGTTAATAAAAGAGACCCAGGGCTCCCTGGAGTGAAATACATCCAACACTGGAGGGAAACAGCTAGCATCACAAAAGCCACACGTGGAAACCTGCTGTGAGGAACACCACATGTGGTATCATAGCAGTGTACGCTGAGTTTCATTATGTATCTTTGTCCGGGCCTACATTTTTAAATAGCTCATTTCTACTTTTGGGAAGTGAATATCTCTCAGTTGGAAGACACTTAAATAACAGTGCTGACTTCCAGAAGCTCTTCCACCTGGCTCAGGAAAAATGGTCTTCACACTGCCTTTGTCTTCCCCCAGAGAGTCCCTCACTCCTGTAGCTTGCTCCTGGTCTGCAGGATGCAGCTCAAAGGTGGCCTCTGGAGGTCCTTCTTGACCACCCAGTTAACACAGCTGCTCTGTTTTCTCCCAGGAACACTATTCTGCCTTATTTCTTTCATAGAAATCATGTAGGTTATGTCTGGTTCCTTGTGTTTTGTATCTCTCCTCTGAGGGTGGAGAAGCTCC
This sequence comes from Taxidea taxus jeffersonii, assembly GCA_003697995.1. NCBI lineage: Eukaryota > Metazoa > Chordata > Mammalia > Carnivora > Mustelidae > Taxidea > Taxidea taxus. The sequence goes on along the minus strand of ML102303.1, from coordinate 113,039 downwards.
AGACAGACAGGGACCCTGTCTGGTCCAGTGCCTGGCACATGCAGGCTCTAAGAAACCTGTGAATGAATGAATGAGTGGATGGATGGATGGATGGATGGGTGGGTGGATGGATGGATGAGTGAATAGATGGATAAGTGGATAGATAGATGGATAAGTGGATAGATGGATGGATAAGTGGATGAGTGGATAGATGGATAAATGGATAGATAGATAAGTGGATGGATGGAAGGATGAGTGGATGTATGGATGAGTGGACGGAC
>ML102303.1:0-112379 GCA_003697995.1 Taxidea taxus jeffersonii | reverse complement strand
GGGGGGGGGGATGAGTGGATGAGTGATGTATGGATGTATGGATGGATGAGTAGATGGATGGATGAGTGGATGTATGGATGTATGGATGGATGAGTGGATGGATGGATGGATAAGTGGATAGACGGATGGATGGATAAGTGGGTTAATGGAAGGATGAGTGGATGGATGGATGGATGGATGGATCACATAGCATATTAGAAAGAGATACATTACAGGAAGTGCCCTATGTAGGGGGCTGCTGCAGGAATCTAGGTTAGAAACAAAAATAAAAAAATGAAATGTATAGGAAACAAATTTTTGTAAATGATCAACTTAGTGAAATTTGTCAAATTGGGTCCAGGAAGCAAGACAACCAAAGGTGCTTATTTTATTTATTAATGTCTTGTTCCAAAGTAGATTTTATCAGCTCACAAAAATAATTGCAGTAAGAGACGCTAAAATCAAAGTGGGATAAAATATGAAAGAAAGGAGACACTAATCACAGATGTTTAATGAAGTGATAACTGATCCAGATTCACATCCTAGCCCTTCTTCTTACTAGATGTGTGTGTGGCCTTAGGCAAGTCACCTATCCTCCCAACAGTCTGTGTCTGAAAAATGGGGATGAGATTGTAAAGAGTGTAACATGAGCCTGGTGCAGAGTAAGCTCCCATATGTGATAGATTTTAAATATATATCTCTAGAGCCAAGAATGAGACAATGCAAACATAAGTACCTATATATATAGTTGCTGCATTTAGGCTACAAATTGGGTTCTGAGTTTCCCAGCAGCCAAGGAGAAAACGGAAAGCTATGAAGTCAACAATTCATAGTACCCACACCATTTAAAAACAAAACAACAAAAAAATGACAGACAAAAAAGAAAACTACTTTTTCAGGAGACTAGGATCAGAAGGGATGCTAGAGAAATTTCTTCTGGGGTTCTTCACAAAGAAGGGGTTGCATGATGAAATGAATACCACCCTTGACAATATGGAGGTAAGAGTCCCAGTGTGATGGTCCCATCTGAAACCATGGTTTCATCTGAAACCAGACTAGGAATTCCTAGAATGATCCTTAGTCAATGTGATGAAGCTCAGGCAGTGAGCTTTGAGCTGGTCTAGCTGAGGTACTGAGCTATGGGCTGAGAGCTCTAGAAGGGACAGGAGAGCCTTGCCTGTTGTGAGGTTGGCCCATGTAATAGACATTCAAACATATGTGATGCCCATGCCAGCCAGGGATTTACTGTAAACCATCGGGGAGAGTAATCGGGTCATATGTCCTTCAGTTCAGTCTCTCTCAATACAGGGGAGGGTATCACCTAGGATTTGGGTAATATTGAGTGACAGGATGTAGGTCTTTAGGATAGCTGACATGGGGAGAGAAATCATTTTCGGGGAGAGAATTCCTTTTCGGAATGTTGAGGTACCTAATAAGAATGAGAGCCAAATGGGAAAGTCACCCTTCCATCCTGGGAGCACCCTTCAACCAGAAAGCAGACTTACTGTCCAGATTCTTACTTACTTACTTACTTACTTACTTACTGTCCAGACTTCTGCTCTGCATTTTGTGACTCCCTCTTTAACTATTCATATATGTAAATTATTTTAATCTATGCACCCCGTCTTTAAAACAGGCAACAAGATTAACTTACTTGAGGATGAGCTTCGTCAAGACCTCATAAATTTTATGTTCCCAGTATTCGTAATAGGAGCCCAGCTTGGGAGCCTTGCCCGTGTTGGTGTGGATGACCAGACCCTCGACTTTGGTCAGTAAAGGCCCAATGGCAAGATACCACCTGACCATATGATCCACATCTTTGGCCCTTTCCCTTTCAATGTGCTCAAAGAACTCCTTCACACCTGTAGAGGAAGACATCGGTTACCATTCTTTGTGAATGCAGGAAAGGACATTACTCCCAAAGCAATCCAAACGTCAGCTGTATCTCTTAGAAACCAGAGAGGGAGACAAACCACAAGAGACTCTTAATCTCAGGGAACAAACTGAGGGTTGTTGGAGAGGAGGGGCGTGGGAGGGATGGGGTGGCTGGGGGAGGGACACTGGCGGGGAGTGCAGTATGTGCCATGGTGAGTGCTGTGAATTTTATAAGACTGATGAATCACAGACCTGTATCCCTGAAACAAATGATACATTACATGTCAACTAAAAAAAAATACAAAACCAGCCTCTAACCTAGATTGAAAGAAGAAAATAAGTCAATGCCAAAAGTTAAGACACGCCCTAAGCAAAAAATAAACGACAACACGGGAATGCCCATCGTGCCTGCCAAAGCACACCCCATACAAAAGAGGGCTTTTAGATCTTTGTGAAATCTTGCTTTTCTTAAATTGCTTTTTGACTAGTCTAAGGCCATGTAAAAGACCTTGAGCCCATAAAAACACACTCTACTGTTACAAAGTTATTGACAAAAGTACCACTGATTGTCACAGACTCCAGAATCTGTAAAACTGTCTAAGCAATATAGAAACCATGGCAAAAAGCAAGAATTACGCATGATCCTTTCAAGTAAGTGACTGAGACCTTGGGAATGGTTTTGTTCCATTCGTGGAACAAGTGTGTGTGTGTGTGTGTGTGTGTGTGTGTGTGTGTGTGTGTGTGTGCAATCATAACCAACAGGTTGTTGTTTTTTTTCATTTCTTCTGTTATCAGAGAAACAAGAAATCATATCTACCTGGGAGATCTTCCTCATTTTTGGGTGCCGGATATTTGAAGAGGTTTATAGACTCTATTAACATAAGCCTGTTAGAAATGTCATCTGCATTCTTATGAATCTGGTGGACAAGGGACTCAAATTTCCCAATGGCCTGTTTGCATCGATTGATGTAGTCAGCAATACCTTTAGGGGAAAAAAAAGAGAAAGAAAGGAAAAAAAAAAAAGATATTGTGCTTTCAAACTCTTCTTTCCATACCCTGCCCAGCAGCATCTGGGAGGTTAATACTGGCATCCGTTCACAGGAAAGACCCTGCTCATCTCATCCCCTTGGGTCTCGGTGGTGGTAGACATTCCCTTAGCACTCTTAGGGACGAGCACAAGGAGCCCTGTTCTCAGAATCTACCTGGGATGCCTGGGGGGCTCAGTCGGTGAAGCTTCACCTTTGGCTCAGGTCACTATCTCAGGGTCCTGGGATTGAGCCCCACGTTGGGCTCCCTGCTCAGCGGGGAGACTGTTTCTTCCTCTGCCCCTCCCCACAGCGGTGCGTTCTCTCTCACCTCTCTCTTAAATATTTTTTAAAAAGATTCAAATGATACATTTTCTCTGTTCAGATTTTAGCTAATCATCATCTAGAGCAGGAGATGTAGTGAGGGGAAAGAGAAGGTCCAACCCCATTGTCTTCTCATTGCTATGGAAACATGAACCTTCCGCTCTAGCCGACCCTGCCTCCAGTCTCCTCTGGCCTGTTTCCTGGAAAAGTAGCCAGCAATGACATGAATAGTAAACCTGGATTAAGCACATAAAATTGGTCACATCACTGGCATCAAGTTTTTACAACAATCCTGTGAACCGGGTACTAAGATTATGATGACCTTACAGATGAGGACGCTGGGCCTCCACAAGGTTGAGTCACATGGGTAGAGCTGGACTTTTAACCCTTTAACTTTTAACATGTTCTCCATACAAAAAAGGGAAGAAGAGAAGGAAATGACAAGGGAAAGAGGGGAGAATATTTGAAAAGAAGGAAAAAATGAAGAGCAAAAATGCCTTGCTTATTTAAAAAAGCAAAGGGCACATGTTGTAATGAGCACTGGGTGTTATACCCAAATAATGAATCATGGAACATTACATCAAAAACTAATGATGTACTGTATGGTGACTAACAATCAAAAATAAACAAAAATAAAATTAAATAAAAAAATAAAAGGAGGACGCCTGGGTGGCTCAGTCAGTTAAGCACGTGCCTTCAGCTCAGGTCATGATCCCAGGGTCCTGAGATCGAGCCCCACATTGGGCTCTCTGCTTATGGAGAGCCCGTTTCTCCCTTTCCCTCTGCTACCACCCCTGCTTGCATGCATACTCACTCCCTCTCTGTGTCAAATAAATAAAATCTTTAGAAAAACTAAAATTAAAAAGTAAGGGGAACTTCCACTTCTAAGAAGTGGGAATAGATGCGTTTTCCCTTATTCCTCCTACTAAACACAGTTCGGAACCCTGCACTTATCTAGAAAACAAAGATAAGACTCTAAAAGGTGGAGAGAAGCCAACCAGCTAGAGACCTTGGGATCCGAAGAATGAGTTCCTTTTCCTTCTATATCTCAGACTTAGAGGTTAAGAAACTGTCAACCCTGGGGTAGGGAGAGGGCAGTTGGGTTATGGACATTGGGGAGGTATGTGCTATGGTGAGTGCTATGAAATGTGTAAGCCTGATGATTCACAGACCTGTACCCCTGGGGCAAATAATACATATGTTAGTAAAAATAATTAAAAAAAAAAAAAAGAAACTGGCAACCCATAAATGCTAAAGCCCCCAAAAGCCTGTTCTGTCTAGCCAAAGGAAAGGGACATCCTTTCCTTAAATTGATATACAGAGCTAACATAATTCCCATCAAAATCCCAGTAAGCATTTTTTGGTAGATATAGACAAGATTATCCTAAAATTTATATGGAAAAATCAAAGGAACTGGAACAGCCAAAACAATTTGCCTGAGGAAAAAAAAATGGGAAGAATCAATCTAGCCAATTTCCAGGCGGGGGGCGGGGGGCGGGGGGGCGCAACATGAGTTCTCACTGCAGTGCGGAAAAGCTCCACATCTTGCCTGTATCAGTGTCAACAGGTCTGGAGTGTGAGCTGTACAACAGTTTTGGAAGAAGCTACCATTGGGAGGGCACTGAGTAAAACATGCACAGCACCTCCCTGTATTAATTCTTACAGGGCGTGAATGCACAAATTATTTCAAAATTAGAATTTCAATATTAGACAAAGATAGTAGGAAAAAAAGAAAAGTCACTTTATTTTTGGAGGACAAAGTATGGGGTCAGCAGGTTGTCCAAATGGTAGCCCTTCTCATCTTCATTCCCAACTAAAGCCTTGAGATTAAGTCTAAGTTCCACCAAGTATAAATGATTAATGTTTGAAACTCAGGTGTCAGAGACATCTACATACACACAAGAAGTATAATTCAACGAAAACAATCTTAAAAAAAATATGTTTGCATCCCCAAGGCTTAAAGGTAATAAACAGGTAGATGAATTGTGTTACCTAGTGAGTTCCAATTTAGTCTCTTATATCCAGACCTAAACACTCTCATTAATTCCTGGGAATGATCGTCGAGAAGGAGAGACTCTGCCTCATTTAACGTTCCCATGAGCATGTGATAATGGTCCAGCATGCGCTGTATTCCTTCCGTGTACCTGGCATCACAGGAAAGTCACTGATACGAACACGTACAATGGAGCTCATAAAAACCGTAACATTTTAAATAGGTTACAAAGCACCATTAACTAGGCTAAAGCTTTGTCTTATTTTTCTTTTTAAGCAGACTCCCCAGCCAGCATGGAGCCCAACATGGGGCTCAAACTCACAACCTTGTGATCCAGACCTGAGCCAAGACCACGAGTCAGACACGAAACCAACGGAGCCACCCAAGCGCCCCTAGGCTAAAAGTTTGATCGTAAGATGTGCAGGAATTTAAAACAATGCTGGTCTTCCCACTAACTTTCTTTTCTGGAAAATACTGGTTATTTTTCATTACAAACTTATTTATGTTAACATGGAATGGGTTTGTTATCGTTACTTTTAGAGGAATGGGTAAATACACAGTTTAAACATTGCTTAGTTTTCCTTTCTAATCCTGGTGGCTATAAAATGCAGAAAAAAGAAAGCACGAGAGGGTGAGTTTTGCATAAATTTTTAAGAGTGTATAAAGGGGTCCCGAGATCAAGAAGCTTACTACTGATTTAAGAGAAGAATCTTTTTTACCTAAGAAATTTGTCCTCCTGGAGAGCAACATTTCTTGCTAATTCAGGGACAGAGAATCCTAGCTGTTCCAAGTACTTTGTTTCGTTAATAATCTCCTTGAGAGCCGGTGAAAAATTAATTGTAAACATGGCCCCCTTTTCCAAGTTGGCCGTCTCGTCAGCAACGGAAGAAGTCTGTGGGAGAGAGGTCTCACGAGCATGGCGAGGGCGGTCCGAGAAGCAGCCCGCACAACCCAGGGCACACGTACATTTGGAGAGAGACCAGCGAAGGGCCCTGGATGGGGCCAGACTGGGGAGCCGGCCAGAGCCAGCTAGGATACATGTTTTGTTCAGCGAACAGGGTTTAAAGAATTCGATTTAGTGGCTCACTTTCCCAGATTGGTCAGTTGCATGTAAATATCCAGAATTCTGGCTTCCCTGCCGGCCCCCGGGGCCTCTGCCCAGGGCTTGGTCCCGGCTGCAGGATTTCGCAGACCACAGCTCTAAAGCCACCTCGCCCGGGTCTCTCCTGTCCCCCACCCCCCAGGCCCGCCACAAGGATTTCTTTACTGAGCATTTGCCGCCTCTCAGAGGCTCTGTAGAGCTCGAGTGCCGTGGACAAGGGCAAATCACGGGAAATGGCCCTTTTCTGCAGGTCAACGGACAGCTATTTCATACAGAGTTCGACTAGGGCTTTGTGTGTTGGTGTCACCTTCTCCGACTCATTTTACAAATGGGGAAACTGAGGCTCGGAGTTAAGCTGCTCACCCACAGAGTGAGCAGGGTTGCCGGATTCCGGCACGTCTCCTAGCCATGACATGATGCTGCCTCCGTCTCCTCCCCTGGCAGCCTGGGCCCTTCCTTCCCTTCGATTTTGGAAATACCTGTCAATACCCCAAACCCCAAGAAAATGGCGGACACCATCATCTACCCCCACCGCCCTAACCAGGGCAAGGATCTGGAAACACGCACCTTAGTGAGCAGACTCTTCTTCATGAGAGTCGGCAGGACCAGCTCCGTGGTCTCTCTCCACTGCTCATACTTCCTGTCCTCATAGTCCTTCATGGTCCTCCCCACTTCCAAGTACTTTTGTTTTACCTGTCAAGGGGCTCCGGCAATTATCAGTTTGCCCTTGGAAATAACACACCTCTCTCTCTCTCTCTCTCTCTCTCTCGCTCGCTCTCTTTCCCCCCCTCCAATTAAAAAAAAAAAAAAGTACTCTGTGAGCACAGTTTGCAAAAGGAAGCATAGAAATTTTCACAAATTTTGGAGGGTGTGCTTAAGATGATACAGCCTGAAATCCACACCAACTGGCAAAGATCAGCAGACTCCAGACCCTGGGCTGCCTTTGGTGCAGCCCGAGAGCAAAGAACAGCTTTTACATTTTTAAGTGCTTAGCAGGAACCCAAAAAGGACGACAGTGCTTTGTGACGTGTGGAAAGCACAGGAAATTAGTGTTACAGCAATGGTACACGAAGTTTTATAAGAACGCAGCCATGCCTGTTCCCGGTCCCCCTCTCCATGGCTGCTTTCTTGCTACGCCACGGCAGGCTACGACCTGCAAATGCCTAGAACATTTACTCTCCCAACCTCTGAACAAATGGTTCAACCCCTGGTGATCTAACATGCACACGCCCATGGGCGGGGGAGGGACGGTATTATCAGAAAGATGGTCCTCCTCCAGAAAAGCTGGCATCAAGTTCAGGGAGTGCCTGGTTACCTAGAAGCGTGTGCCTGGTTACCTAGAAGATGCCGTACAGATTAAGATGCCAAAGATACAAAGGGCTGGTAGTCAAGATCTATAAAGAACTCCTGAAAAGCAACACCCAAAAACCAGATGATCATGTCCAAAAATGGGCCAGAGACACGAGCCGACACTTCTTCAGAGAAGACATATAAATGGCTAACAGACTCGTGAAAAAATGTTCGTCATCACTGGCCACCAGGGAGATTCAGATCAAAACCACACTGAGATACCACCTTACAGCAGCTGGAATGGCCAAAATCAACAAGACAGGAAACAACGTGTGTTGGCGAGAATGTGGAGAAAGGGGAACCCTCTTCCACTGTTGGTGGGAAGGCAAGTTGGTGCAGCCACTTGGGAGAACAGTGTGGAGATTCCTTGAGAAATTAAAAATAGAGCTTCCCTATGACCCTGCAATGGCACTACTGGGTATTTACCCCAAAGATACAGATTCAGTGAAAAGAAGAGCCATCTGTACCCCAATGCTCATAGCAGCAAAGGCCACAGTCGCCAAACTATGGAAAGAACCACGGACGAATGGATAAGGAAGATGTGGTCCGTATACACTATGGAGTATTACGGCTCCATCGGAAAGGATGAATCCCCAACTTTTGTATCAACGTGGACAGGACTGGAGGAGATTATGCGAGTGAAATAAGTCAAGCAGAGAGAGTCAGTTATCCTATGGTTTCACTTACTTGTGGAGCATAAGGAATAACACGGAGGACATGGGGAGAAGGAAAGGAAAATTGAACTGGGGGAAATCAGAGGGAGAGAAAAACCATGCGAGACTGTGGACTCTGAGAAACAAACTGGGGGTTTTGGAGGGGAGGGGGTGGTGGGAAGGGCGAGCCTGGCTGTGGGCATCAGGGAGGGCACGGATTGCACGGAGCACTGGGGGTGCTGCATAAACAATGAATCTTGGAACACTGAAAAAATAAATTTTAAAAAATCATAATATGCCAAAGATAAAGAACATAAAAGGTAGTTTCAATCCTGAGCCTGACATCAGGGAGCACGGGAAAGACCTCCTAAGTGGGAGGCCTGGATGTGCCCCTCCCTCGGGCAGCCCTCCCTCATCCCGGAAATACGCGAGGGGACGACCCCAGCCAAAGCGACGCACCTCTCTTCCTCGCTCACCGTCCAGGATCTCCTCCACCTCCTGGAACCTGAGGATGGTGTGCTTGATCCTAAAGAACAGGGACCGTTCCCAGTAGATCGCACCCGCTACTGGAGGGTGATTCTTGTACAGCGGGGGGTTGTCGAGGTTCTGAACAAAGAGCTTATTGACGATGTCGATCTGAAAAGCAATCAGAGGCCCCCTCTGTCCGTGGTAGGCCTCGGCAGCAACGCCAGGAAAGACTGAATCGGGGTTTGGGTCTCAAAACCAACGAACACTGGAGTGTCAGACATCGAATGAGATACAGAATCACGCTTTTGGCTGCTTATAATTTACTCTTTTTTCTTACACCCCAGCAGGTTTTTTCCTTTGGTTTGACATAGGCAGTGCTCCAGCTCCAGATTGCCTTCCGACTGCAGACCATGCACAATCGTGTCACTAACTGAATAGATATATTTCTCAAAAGATTTTATTTATCATTTGACAGACAGAGATCACAAGCAGGCAGAGAGGCAGAGAGAGAGGGAAGGGAAGCAGGCTCCCCGCTGAGCAGAGAGCCCGATGCGGGGCTCGATCCCAGGACCCTGAGATCATGACCCGAGCCGAAGGCAGCCACTTAACCCACTGAGCCACCCAGGCGCCCTGGACCCGCTTTTTAAAAGCAGCAGCTCCACACTCTCATGTGGGTAATCAGAGGTAGGAGACACAATAGAAACCCCCCCCCCAGCAATGGTCCTGATCCCCAGAATCTATGAATATCTTATATTACGTGACAAAGGGAACTCAAAGTTGCCAAGCAACTGACCTTATGAGGCCAATGACCCCGGATTAGCTGGGTGAGCCCGAGGGAACCACAAGGACCCTTAAAAGAGGAAGAGGAAGGCAAAGCAGGAGGTCAGAGTGATGGACACAGGACTAGCCATTGTTGGCTTTGAAGATGGAAGGGAGCCATGAATCTCTAAAAAATTGTGGGGGAAAACAAACAAGGAAATGGATTCTCCCTAGAGACTCCAGAAAGGAACCCAGCCCTGCTGACCCTTGGATTTCAACGCGATGAGACCAGGGCCGATTCTGGACCTTCAAAATCATGTCAGGTAACAAATCTGCGTGGTTCGAAGTCACCAAGTTTGTAGTACCTTGTTCCGGCAGCAAGAGGAAACTACACATTTGGAGATCCCTTCACCCCCTTAATGTCACACCAACTGATGACATCACATGGTATCATTTTATCCTCTGGATAAAATCCTTTATCCTCTGGATAAAATGATGTGCAATTTTTTTTTTGGTCTGTTTTGTTTCTCCCACTAGATACTGACTTTTTTTGGGGGGGGGGTCTGTTTCTCCCACTAGACACTGACTTCCTCAAAGGCAGAACCTGTGTTTTGTTCCCCTCTCCATCTCTGTGCCTCACCCCATGCTTGGAATATGTGAGCACCAGAGACATTCTTCTGAATTGATCTATAAATACATATACAGTTAGCTAAGACCTCCACAATGATTAAAGTGATTCTTACTGCTAACTCACACAGAGCCCATCACAATGGGAGCGACAGAATATGGTCCTTCACGCATCCTTACTGAATTTCTTCAACTGAAGAAACCCACTTTGGTTCGGCTGCCTGGGGTGTGCTGTCACATGCTTTATCGGGGGAAATTCCACAGTGTCTCTGCACGTGGACGCAAGAGACAGGTAAGAGCGTGATTCCGTTCTCCACAGTTTGCCAAGTGTCTTCTACTGCCACGGCACCGACAGACCCAGCAATTACCTCTTTGCAATACTGTGCAAGAATGTCATTGAATTTCATCATCATTTGTCGATTGACAGCATCCCGTGAACGAATATGCTTAAATTTTAAAAGCATGTCGAATGCTGCTTCAGCTGACCGAAGCGTCTTAAAAGACTCATCGATAAAATTTTTTGCTTCTTTCTCAATAACCTGCCAATAAATAAATAAATAAATAAATAAATATAAATAAATAAAACAGTCCTCATGTATGAAATAAGACAAAACCAGGGGCGCCTGGGTGGCTCAGTGGGTTAAAGCTTCTGCCTTCAGCTCAGGTCATGATCTCAGGGTGCTGGGATCGAGCCCCGCATCGGGCTCTCTGCTCGGTGTGGAGCCTGCTTCCCCTTCTCTCTCTCTGCCTGCCTCTCTGCCTACTTGTGGTCTCTCTCTGTCAAATAAATAAATAAAATCTTTAAAAAAAAATAAAAAAAAGAAAGACAATTATCATATGATCTTCCTGATATGAGGAATTTGAGAGGCAAAGTGGGAGGCTTGGGGGGTAGGAAAAGAATAAATGAAACAAGATGGGATCAGGAGGGAGACAAACCATAAGAGACTCTTAATCTCATAAAACAAACTCAAGGTTGCTAGGGGGTGGGGGGGTAGGGAGAGGGTGGCTGGGTTGTGGACACTGGGGAGGGTGTGTGCTATGGTGAGTGCTGTGAAGTGTGTAAGCCTGACGATTCACAGACCCGTACCCCTGGGGCTAATAATACATTATATGTTAATAAAAAATAATTTTTAAAAAATCAGAATTCTCATAACACTGGAAGCTAGAAATCAATGGATACCCTCAAATTTCTGAAAAAAGTTATTTCAACCTTAAATTCTCTAATTTTATTTCAGAATCCACACTTGCAAAACTCAAAAAATACATGTCCCATGATAACTTTCTTAGGAAGCTCCTAAAAAATGTGCTCCAGCATAACGAAGAGCTACAAGGAAAGAGGAAGATGCGAAATCTAGAAAACAGGATCCAACACAAATAAGAAAAGATAAGAAGTCCTAGAGTGACTACTATGCAGTAAGTCTAAAAAGGAAACAATCTAGACTGGAGCAGAAAATGAGAGAGCTCTGGGACAGAGGCCTCCAGGAAAATAATAGCACTGATATTTTTGAGCAGATGGAACCCATTAGATATGTGGCAGAGATGTTACAGCAGTTGAAAAAAATAACAAGTATGTAAATAGCCAGGCAAATAAAAATAGAAGCAATAACTAACTTTGGGAAAAATAAAGGGTCATTTGAGAAAGGTGGTGTGGTTACGATGGCTTCTTGGCTCAGTAGTGAACAATGTCAGCACAGACATAACAAGTAAACACTAACCATTAATTTAACCAAAAGTTATGACAGAACTACATTAGATGACAAAGAAGCAAAGAGGGATAGGGGTAGGAATAGGAAAGGCAAGTCTGTATCTACTCTGAAAAGTTAATAGGTGTCTGAAACCAATTAAATTTGATAAATCAGAAAGTAACCACACTGGCATTTTTTTAGGAAACAGGGAAGTAAACAAAAAAAAAAAATCTGGAGTTATGAAAAATGACAGAAATAATTGGAATGGAGAGGAGTTAGCTTGGGGCTGCTTTTTCTTATTGGTAGCCTTTCAGTATCACTTGACAAAGTGACTTAATGAAAAGTTCGATTTAAAAATTAATAACAGGGGCGCCTGGGTGGCTCAGTGGGTTAAAGCCTCTGCCTTCAGCTCAGATCATGATCTCAGGGTCCTGGGATCGAGCCCCGCATCGGGCTCTCTGCTCAATGGAGAGCCTGCTTCCCCCTCTCTCTCTGTGCCTGCCCATCTGCCTACTTGTGATCTCTGCCTGTCAAATAAATAAATACATAAAATCTTTTTTTAAAAAGATGGAAGTGTTCAGGTAATCCAAGAAGAACTTTCTGGAGTTGTCCATATAAAAAGACACTCTGGGGTTATAAATGGGAATACTACTGATGCACTTCCCACATGAAGCTGGGAAGGAATGCACAATGAACCATCTACCATCCTATCACGCTGTGTAGAGTGAAACTATATTCTCAGGTACAGTCTCCCTTCTATGGCTCTGCCTCCTCCACACCCTAAGCCACAACCTCCTTTATCATCTCCCCACCTCCTGTCATACCCCAGCCCAAATCAGCCTATACCATGACCAGAAGAACCTTCCTCAACCATAATTCTGATTACCTGACCCCATTGGTCAACAACCTTCAGTGGCTCCCTACTGTCTACTAAATCAGGTCTCATTCATTTGCCTCCTACGTCTTCTCCAATTATACACCTAATCCAGCTTTGTAGAAATGCTACTGTGTCCATTTTGATTGAACCTTATTCTACCTAGGGATAGGAATGGGGATAAAGATGATTAAGGAATGTTCACATCTACCTTATACTCCTCCATATTGCTTTTTGTTTGTTTCGTTTTGTTTCATTTTTACAAATAACCAAGTATTACTTCTTGTGACTTAAAAAAAAATTCTAAGCATAACTAAATAACTAATTTAACATGGGGAAAACATAGTATCTGCTTCCAAGATTAAGTGGATAAATGGACTACTTGCCAGAACTTCAATCTTGAAGTCATCCATCACGTATTTCCAGTACTGGGAAGACCTGATGCTGAAAGGGTCAAAGGCCAGGTTTTCCATGGGGGTGACCAGGCTGTCCACCCTGCATAGGACATCATCAATGCGCTTGGGGTCCCCCGTCACTGCCTTCAGCTCGGGACCAAATATATTGTAAAATTCCTCCATAACCTGCCCAAACAAAACACAAGGAAGTTGCCTTTTGGCTTTCTCATGAATGTTCTAACTACAGATAAATTGCACCTAGATCTGCCTGAGGGCAAGAATCAGGTCATGCAAGGGCGCCTGGGTGACTCTGTCAGTTGGGCATGTGACTCAAACTCTGGGCTCAGGTCATGATCTCGGGCTGGTGGGATCAAGTCCTGAGATGGGCTTCACGCTCAGCAGGGAGTCTGCTTGAGATCTCTCCCTCTGCCTCTCCCCCCACTCTCTCTCTAAAATAATTTTTTTTTTTAATCATGTCACACAGGCAACTTCCTCCCAGTCTAAGACCTCTGGTACTATGCCCACTGCCTATAGGACAAGATCCAGAGGTCCTGACACAGTTTGCAAAGTCTACATGTTCAGACCCTCACTTTCTCCTCCAACCCCTTCCCATACTGTGCCCCACGCCCCGCCTCTTTGCAGCCAGCCCAGCTCTCCTCCTATCCCATGTTCCTTCTTACCACAGGGCCTTCATACTTGCCATTCAAACTGCCAGGCTAGCTACAACTCATCATTGCGATCACTTTGTCACATCCAACCGCTTAGAAAAGGTGGGGCCCTGGTACACACTTTAAGAGCCTCCTCAACTGCACTTTTCAGAGCGTTTACGTTGACTGCAGCTATGTATCTGTAAGACTGTTATGTCTACCGTCTTTCTTCTACCAGACTGTAAGCTCCCTGAAGCCACAGGCTAGGGACATGCTTGCCAGGGCCATCTTCATAGGCATGTGACCCAGGCAAGTGCACAGGGCTCCAAGCTCAAAAGGGCCCCATGCTGGGTTTAAGGCTCTGCTATTACCTTCTTGAAATTCTTCATAACTTCATCTTCACATGTGTTTTGTAAATGAAGTCTGATGGACAGTCATGCACATACACGAGCAGGTAACCGGGATCTGCGTGTCCCCTGCTCCTTTCCACATAGAGCGTGTGATGCCCCATGACCCCACAAGCACAGGAGTCTGGTGGGCCCACCATGTGTGGCAGTTTGGGGACATTCAGGACAGTCAGGACAAGTAAGTGTGTTGCATGAACAATAAGTACACGAGGACACCAGCTACTCCGCAAGACCACATTCTCCCTTCAAACCAGGCTTTGCTTCAGACACAGGAGCCCACAAACCATTCTGAGAAACACGCCTGAACAGGAAACAGCCCCTAAGGCTTCCTGTTCCTGTAACTTCCCCATGTTCAACAGGAGGGACAGCAGAGACCACAAAGAGCTCTCCTTTCCATCCCAGCCCTTCCCCGCTCGTCAGCAAGCCATGGGGGGAGAGGAGCCTGGCAGAATGTGCACGCATCAAGAAGTGAGAGGAAAATCTGTGTGCAGCAGAGCCACTGCCCCAGCAACACGTGGGCACATCCAAGCGACAAGGCACAAAATGTGACTCCACATACAAGCTAAATGCCCTGGCCTTTGCATTTTAAGCCAACACTGCACCATTTAAGGATGAATGGCAAAATTCACAGAATAATTTAAATATTTGGTTTCCCTTTACTCTCTCTACTTTGCTACGGTCGTGGCAAAAACTAAAGCTCACTGGGAACACATCAGGAGAGAGAGAAAAGCTTTACATTTTAATGTTTGTAATAGCATTTTCTTTCCTGCTTTTCAAACAAGGGGTCCCACGTCTGTTTGCGCTGGGCACTGCGGGTTAGGTGGCTGGCCCTGGATCTGCTCCCACTGTTTCTCTAGCGGCAAGCCAGGTGCATGGCCCAAATGAGTTCCCGACAAATACTAAGAATGAATGAATGCATCAACCTTCATGAGACAAAGGACTGTGGGTCATTCATCCACTCAGCCACTAAGCCCCTTTACGTTCATTTAGGAGAGAGAGGCATCAATTAAACAGGGAGTCACCGATGGATGGGTAACCGCTGAAGCAGTGGGCAAGCGTGACATGGCTTCAGGAGAGAGTCGAGAGAGGAGTCTTGGCATGGACTCTGAGAAATTCCAGCATTTAAGGGGAAGACAGAGGAGGAGGATTTTGCAAAAGACACAGAGAAGGAATGGCCAGAGGTCAAGGGACAGCAAAAAACAGGGTGAAGGAGGGGTGTCGCAGAAGACAAGGAAAAATTGCAAGAGGTCTGGTGTGGCTCTGGTATATTCTGGCACATTCTGAATGCTCTCTCAAGTGCTTCTCCCTGCCGGACCCCGCCTGCCTCCTGGCTTCCCCCGACAGAGAGAGGATGCCATCAAAAAGCCAACCCCGTCTGCCATGGGGCAAGTCCGCACTCCGGCCGGCTTCCCACGCAGCAGAGAAAGCCTCCGCCAGGCTTCCCACCTGCAAAACGTTGCAGAGATCCTGGCAGATGGAGGCCATGTAATCCGTTCTCTCAAACAGCCGCTTTCGGTCGAACTCCCACCGAGCTTCTCTCCCCGAAGCCTCGATCTTGGCCCTGGTGTCAAAATAGGCCTTCTTCCACATGTGGAGGGCATTCCTGGCCTCCAGGGTTTTGTGCTGGGCGCTGGCTCGATTCTCTCTGCGAAGAAAAAGAGAGGCCGCCATGGGGGGAAGCGAGCCCCAAGGGCAGCAGGCTTCGAAGGGGAGAGTGCTCCCCGAGGAGCAGGGCCTCCCTGATCTCACAGCCCAGTGGGGAAAGCTTACCGGGCGAGTGGCTGCTCCACCCCAGTGTGCAAGGCTGGGGTGGCCTTACACACCTGCCTGGTCCGGCATCCCGAGCCACCCCTGTGACCTTGGGCACAGCCGCCCACCCAGCCCACAGGAGCCACACTTCCCCCGGGGAGCTTTCCGACTTTTTTTTTTTTTTTTTTTTTTTTTAAGAAAGTGAAGATCTATATCGCTTTCAACATTGGATCCTAGAGGCTCTCCCACCTCAGGGGCCTGGGGTCCAGAAGAAAGTTTCCCTCTGACGGTGGGACTTTGTCTCCCTCAGGATAACTCAGGAAAAAGGTCCCGATTAAGATAAAATAACCGGGACCCCTGGGTGGCTCAGTCGGTTAAGCATCTGCCTTGGGCTCAGGTCATGATCTCAGGGTCCTGAGATCAAGCCCCACATCAGGATCTCTGCTCGGCGGGAAGCCTGCCTCTCCCTGTCCCTCCATCTGCCTCTCTGCCTACTTGTGTGTACTCCCTCTCTAAAATCAATAGAATCTTTTTTTTTTTTTAAGATTTTATTTATTTGACAGAGAGAGATCACAAGTAGGCAGAGAGGCAGGCGGAGAGAGAGAGGGAAGCAGGCTCTCCACTCAGGGAGCCTGATGTGGGACTCGATCCCAGGACCCCGAGATCATGACCCGAGCCGAAGGCAGCGGCTTAACCCACTGAGCCACCCAGGCGCCCTAAAATCAATAAAATCTTTAAAAAATAAAAATAAAATAAAATAACCTATGGGGCGTCTGAGTGGCTCCGTAGGTTAAACATCCGACTCTTGGTTTCAGCTCGGGTGGTGATCTCAGGGTCCTGGGATCGAGTCCCGTGTTGGGCTCCACGCTCAGCAGGGAACCTGCTGGAGAGTCTCTCTGCCCCTCCTCCCACTCAGGCACTCACTCTCGCTTTCTCTCTAAAGCACATCAATTAATCTTTTTTTAAAATTAAGATAAATAATACAACCTATGTATCCCCACAACTGGTTATTACTTGGCCATAAAGAGGAAGGCAGCACGCCTACACTGGCCCCAACAGGGGGAAGTTTGAAAACGTGAGGCCGAGTGAAAGGAGACGTTCCTAGAGGACCCCAAGCGGGAGGACTCCATCTGTACAAAGAGGCAATTCCATCGAGGCAGAAAGTAGATCCGTGGTTGCCAGGGTTAGGTGGGTCGGGAGGACAAAGGGGACAGCTCCAGGGTATAGGGCTCCTTCTCAAACTGAGAAAAGTATTCTACCTTCGATTATGAGGATGGACACAGGACTCTGAAGACCTCTGAAGAGCCACTGAGTTGTACATTCTAAATGGGTGGATTTCAGTAAAGCTGTGTAAGATCTTTTTTGTGTGTTTTTTTTTTTAAGTAGATGCCACACCCAGTGTGAAGCGCAACGTGGGGCTCAAACTCACGACCCCAAGATCAAGACCTGAGCGGAGATCGAGTCAGACACGTTGGGACACCTGGGTGGCTCAGTGGGTTAAAGCCGCTGCCTTCGGCTCGGGTCATGATCTCGGGGTCCTGGGATCAAGCCCCGCGTCTGGCTCTCTGCTCAGCGGGGAGCCTGCTTCCTCCTCTCTCTCTGCCTGCCTCTCTGCCTACTTGTGATCTCTGTCTGTCAAATGAATAAATAAAATCTTTGAGAAAAAAAAAAAAAGGGGTCAGACACGTCCCTGACAGGAGCCAGCCAGGTGCCCCGACAGCCGTTTGAGAGCTCATCAAGACCTCGGCGTCCCGACTTCTTACTTGAACAAAGTCCGAAGGTTAACCACTTTGCAGACCCTCTCGGCGATTTCCCAGGCAATCCGCTCCATGAGCGGGATCATCCTCTCGTCTTTGTTGTAGTGTCGAGAGATGATCCACACCATGCGCAGGGCGCTCATCATGGACGGGATCGTCTCCAGGACCACGTGGAAGCTGGAGCCATGCGTGATGTTCTAACCGAGAGAACGAGCAACCTCAGCCTCAGGCCCTAAACCACAAGGACGTGGGAAGCTTCCCTCGTCCTAATTCAAAAGTAAATACACTCATACGGGAGGAGGGTGTCACCACCGAAAAGAAGTCTGAAGTCGTCTGGATGCACGGACATGGAAAGAGAGAGAAGATTTGCAACAAAAGGAAACAAAGCAATTTGCAGGAATGTATAAAGTATGAGTGTGCGTATATAGAGAGATCTAGAAAGTGAGAAGAGACAGAAAAAGAAGGTATGCGGGAGCGCCTGGGTGGCTCCATGGGTTAAAGCCTCTGCCTTCGGCTCAGGTCATGATCCCAGGGTCCTGGGATCGAGCCCCGAATCGGGCTCTCTGCTCGGCAGGGAGCCTGCCTCCCCGCTCTGTCTCTGCCTGCCTCTCTGCCTACTTGTGATCTCTGTCAAAAAAACAAAATCTTTAAAAAAAAAAAAAGAAGGTACGCGTATGTGTACTGAGTATACACGTGCACACCCAGGACATGGTGCACGTGGCAGACTGTCCTTTCCACAGGCAGCCCCAGCCTCTCGACTATGCCCCCCTCACCATGAAGGGATGGCGTCATCTTCTCCACCCATCAGATCCCCCCAGACCGCTACTTCTTTAGCCAGCAGAATATGGCAGAGGTAATGTGGTACCCCTCCTGAGCACAGCCCTTAGCTGGCCTGCTTCTGATCTCTTGGTCCCTGTTACCCTGAAGCCACCAGGCCCGGAGACACCCAAGCCACATGGAGAAATCCCGGGGGATGAGGTACCTCATGGAGAGAATGAAGCCCAGGTGCCAGGGGCACCCAGGCGCCAGATGTGTGGGCAAAGAAACAATGCGGAGGGGCGCCTGGGGGGCTCAGTCGGTGAAGTCTCTGCCTTCAGCTGGGGTCATGATCTCAGGGTACTGGGATCAAGTCCCGCATTGGGCTCCCTGCTCGGTGGGAAGCCTGCTTCTACCTCTGCCTCTACCACTCCCCCTGCTTGTGCTCTCTCCCTTTCTCTCCTTCTCTCTCAAATAAATAAAATATCTTTAAAAAAGAACAAAGATTTAGGGGCACCTGGGTGGCTCAGTTGGTTGAGCCTCTGCCTTCAGCTCAGGTCATGATCCCAGGGTCCTGGGATCAAGCCCCACATCGGGCTCTCTGCTCGGTGGGGAGCCTGCTCTCCCCTCTCTCTCTGCCTGTCTCTCTGCCTAATAAATAAATAAAATCTTAAAAAAAAAAAGAAAAGAACAAAAATTAAAAAAGAACAAGTGGAAAAGCCCACAGATGGGGATATGGCAAAACATAAATCTGATAAGGAACTTATTTGCAAAAAAAATTTTAAAAAAGTGTTTAACTCCTAAATCAATAAGACAACATCAAAAATGGGGAAAAGATTAAAACAGACATTTTATCAAAGAAAGCAGCATATGACAAGGTGTTTAATCTCATTAGTTTCTAGGGAATTCAAGTTGAAATCACAAGGCCATCGTTTATTATGCATACAAGACTAATGACCCCACTTACAGAAAGCACCCAGACTGGGCGAAGTCAGGCAGAGTAGGATCGAGGTGACCAAGGGCGCCGGGAGAACTGTGGGGTCAGGAGCTCTGGGTTTATGTTTGGGGGATGAAGTGCTTACAGGGAGGAGGATGGGTGCCCAGCCCCGTGTGTGAGCTACATGCTTGCAAGGGGTTAAAACAACCAACATCCTATGCATGTTGCCACAGTCGTTTAAATGAGGGATTACAAAAGGAAACTCAATCCCTGACCTTCCGAAGCGCCAGGCCGCCCACGTACCTTGAAATGGCGTTCCACCGTGGACAGAAACCGCACGTTGTCAGAGGCCTCCATGTGGAGTTTGAATAACTCGGTTAAGACCGGCTGCAGGTTAGCCACGAGCATGGAATCCGACTCCTTGATCACCTCCAGGACCTTCCGGACTATTGGAAGCTTCGTCTGTTCATGGAGTGCGCTCAGCGTTGCATTTCTTTCCCGCCAGAATTCAATTTCGGCCAAGGGACCATTACCCTGAGAAGTGACATGAACACACAAAGTGTCATCCTTGGCATGGAGCACACATGCACGTGTTTCTTTCTCCAGCTGCTCCAAATAGGGATCAGTCCATGCACTTGACCTAGGATGGTCCCATCAGACTGGATCCAAGGACTCTGGCTAGGAAGGCTGAGCAAAGACAACGCCTTTCTGCGGGCCACGTGACATGGGGATGGAGCAAGTTGCCACCGTGAAGGCAACCAATCTGAAGAGGACAGAACCAAGAGGAGGATTCCCAGAGAAACGCAGCCAGATCAAACCATACCTGAAACTAGCCCTGCCTCTGGACTTTTCAATTATGTGAGCCCACAAATGGTCTCTTGTTGAAGCCAACCCAGTAACATTTCCTGTCTCTGGCAGCCCAAGCATTCTGACTGACACATGGTATTATCTTCGTCAGGCCAGGGCGTGGTCTGGCAGCATGCGGAACATCAGCAAGCCCAAGAACGACATGGTGGGTGTGTTTGCTTTGATCCTTACGGAGGTCATAGAACAGTAAAAACAGAGGCGGGGTCAAACAGATCTCCAGACTCCCCGGAATCAGCAAAGGGATGGCCTGACCTACCTGGGGAGTCTTTTTCAGCTGGTCCTCAATGGCCGCAGAGATCAGGTTCAGCCAGTTTATCACGCACTGCTCTAGGGCTTCCACAGCTTCTGGGTCAGTGGCCAGGTCGGACACCTCCCTCTCTACACTGATGCTTGGCATTTCTAACTTGATCTCACCTAGCAGAATAGAAATGGTCACTTGCTTAGCCACTCATCTGGGGAAAAATTATTACAGACAGTAACATTCAAGTTTTTCTCTCCAGACATCAGTCCAGTAAGATCTGATACAGCCCCTGTGCTGACCTGTGTGCAGTTCGTTCTTTCCCGTTAGAATGCAACTAGGGGCACCTGGGTGGCTCAGGTCATGGTCCTGGTGTCCCGGGATTGAGTCCCGCATTGGGCTCCCTGCTTGGCAGAGAGCCTGCTTCTCCCTCTGATCTCCCCTCTCATGCTCTCTCTCTCAAATAAATAAAAATAAAATCCTTAGAATGCGACTAAAAAATGTAGATCATTGTAACAGTGTTAATATGGGTCACAGAGGGGTGCCTGGGTGGCTCAGTGGGTTAAGCCTCTGCCTTTGGCTCAGGTCTTGGTCTCAGGGTCCTGGGATGGAGCCCCACATCTGGCTCTGTGCTCAGTGGGGAGTCTGCTTCCCCCCCCCTCGCCTGTCTCTCAAATAAGTAAATAAATTTTTCAAAAAAAAATTGAAAAATGTGATAGCTGGTGTGGAAAAGTTCAGTCAAACATTGGGGGAAAGTGGAGGAACTCCTCAGAAAAGCTGGCTACAAAGACAAAGAAATGGGAAAGACAAGATTAAAAAAAAAAGAAAAAGAAAACACTGGCATCTAGAGCATCTGCCCAAAGTTAGCAAGAATAGAGATAAATAATGAAGGAAATTATGAAGAGAAGGGGTCAGACTACAAGGCTAGGTCTTCAGGCTGAAAATATTCAGAGTACTCAGCAAAATAAATGGAAAAAGGACCACACGAAAGTCCCATTATCACAGCATTTCAAGACACTAGGGATAAAGACACAAATTAAAAGTTCACATAAGGGGAGCGGGAGGACAGGTCGCCTTAAAAAAAGAAAAAAATCCAATTTCTCCTAGGGAAACTTGGAGGCATGAAAACTATATTCAAAATTCTGTGCTAAAATAGTTTTAAACTACAGCCTGCAGGCCCAAACCATTGTGAAGATAGAATCAAGTCATTTTCAGATGCACAAGTTCTTACAAAATTATCTCCCATGTGCCTTTTCTCGGGAAGTTACTTAAGGATGTGCTCCCACCCAGTGAGGGGGGAAACCAACTGAATGAGAAGACCTGGGATGCAGGAAACATTGTGTCCGGGACACAGCCACACATCATGCAGCGTGTGACCAGTCTGTGTCACAACAGGGAACATGGGACTCAGGGGGGCAGGGGGAGACACAAACGTCTAATAAAAGGAAGGGTGGGACGCCTGGGTGGCTCAGTTGGTTAGGCGGCTGCCTTCGGCTCAGGTCATGATCCCAGCGTCCTGGGATCGAGTCCCACATTGGGCTCCTTGCTCGGCAGGGAGCCTGCTCCTCCCTCTGCCTCTGTCTGCCTGTGCTCGCTCTCTCTCTAACAAATAAGTGAATAAGATCTTTAAAAAAAAAAAAAAAAAAAAAAAAAAAAGGAGGGGCTTTTGCAAAAACAAAACCAGAGAGGACTGTCCCAAGATTTTTTTTTAAAGATTTTATTTATTTATTTGACAGAGATCACAAATAGGCAGAGAGGCAGGCAGAGAGAGAGGGGAAAACAGGCTCCCCGCCAAGCAGAGAGCCTGATGTGGGACTCGATCCCAGGACCAAAGGCAGAGGCTTTAACCCACTGAGCCACCCAGGTGCCGCTGTCCAAGATGTTTTTATAAGGCATTTTAAGAATGGCAACTTGGAATGCTGGTGGAGGAAGGGGAAACTGTACAAGAAAGGAAAGTTCACCAAAGGATCCTACTTTGCTCTGAAGTAAACGGTATTCTCGTTGTCCTGGTAATATCAAAACCCATTTTGTGACTTAATGCAAAGAAGAGCATGGAAGTGTGATGGGAACTGGCTGCAGCAGGACAGGGGCGGTAAGGGGGTAGTCGGGGGGTGGGGAGAGGGAATCAAATCCTATCATCATGCCAGGAAGTAACACTAACATCTATGATTAAGAAGAAACACCAGTGCAAACATATGTTTTACAGATGTGTCAACAGCGATTGATAAAAACAGTTAAAGGGAGGCGCCTGGGGGGCTGTTGGTGAAGGGTCTGTCTTCGACTCAGTTCATGATCTCAGGGTCCTAGGATCGAGCCCTTCATCGGGCTCTCTGCTCAGCAGGGAGCCTGTTTCCCCCTCTCTCTCTGCCTCTCTGCCTACTTGTGATCTCTGTCAAATAAAATCTTCAAAAAAAAAATGTTAAGTTTAAAAAAAGGAGCTTTTTCAATGGACAGCCAATAACTTACAGAAAGCCATTCATAAATGTCCCATAAAGATAAACAAATTTCTTCCTTGAGATGGTATTATAAAACAGGGATTGGCATAGGATTTTTTTTTTTTTTTAAGATTTTGTATTTTTTTATGGGGCGTCTGGGTGGCTCAGTCAGTTAAGCCTCTGCCTTCAGCTCAGGTCGCGATCCCAGCATCCCGGGATCGAGTCCCGCATCCGGCTCCATGCTCTCACGGGAAGCCTGCTTCCCCTCTCCCTGCCTCTTTCTTTCTCACTCTGTCAATAATAAATAGTATTTTAAAAAATAATTTCCCCACCCAACATGGGGGTCGAACTCACAACCCTGAGATCAAGAGTCACAGGCTCTGTTGACCTAGTTGCCAGGTGCCCCCACAAATTTCTTCCAGGAGTACCAGAGAGTAAATATTGCCAGCTTTGCAGACCAAGAGACAAGGCTGAGGACAGAATGTAGGTCCTTATACAATCATTTCAGATCTGAGCATTGGAAACTGTAAATATTATTCTTAGCCCACAGGCCACACAAAAATGAGCAGCAGGTGGGATGTGGCTCAGGGGCCGCCATTTGCCAACCCAGTTTACAGAATATTAATTCACCTGCTTTTCCGGTTTTTCTAAGTCATTCATCCTCCTTATAGGAAAAAAGAAAGAAAACCATCTTACTCTCATGACCTAGAGTAAGTGACAGTGGCTGATAACATTTTAGTGCTTTTCCTTCTAGTGGTTTATCTAAAACACAAAAACGTGTTCACGCATCTATGTTTTGACACCAGCAACAAGACACAGGGTGCCTGGGAGGCACAGTCGGTTGAGCGTCCAACTCTTGGTTTCAGCTCAGGTCATGATCTCAGGGTCAAGGGATCGAGCCTGGTGTTGGGCTCCGTGCTCAGCATGGAATCTGCTAGAGACTGTCTCTCTGTCCCCCTCCCCCATCTGGCCTTTCCCCCGCTCATGCTCTCTCTCTCAAATAAGTAAATAAACCTTAAAAAAGAAAGAAAGAAACAAGGCACATAAATCATATCTAAGATTAGAAGAAACATTTTTCCCCATCTCTGCTGTTCTACACTAACTCAGGGAGAGAAGGGTTAGGCAGAGAGGCCAAGGAAGGCTACGAACCCCAGCAAAGGAAACACAAACACGGAGAGAAGTATTGCTTTTAGGAGCGGGTGGGGGGGGGGGGGGAAAAAAAAAATGTTCTAAAACAGAATCTGAGAAACACATGCCCCTAACATGTTATCAAAAGTTCAGATCTCGGGGCACCTGGGTGGCTCAGTGGGTTAAAGCCGCTGCCTTCTGCTCAGGTCATGATCCCAGGGTCGTGGGATCGAGCCCTGCATCGGGCTCTCTGCTCTGCGGACAGCCTGCTTCCTCCTCTCTCTCTGCCTCTCTGCCTACTTGTGATTTCTGTCTGTCAAATAAATAAATAAAATCTTTTAAAAAAAAAAGGTTCGGATCTCTACGGGTGTTTCTTGTTTCCAGCACAGAACATTTCTACGTTGGTGGGGCACGCCCAGTGTTACTACAAAGAGGCGGACAGTTCCTTTTCCTGGAACCATGATGCCACCTCACAGCCCGTGCTGGATGTCCCGGGCTGGGACCCTCCACCGTGTAACCCGCTCCGCCAGCCTCTCTACCTTGCTGTTCTCCATTCATGACATGCATGTTCCCAGGCTCAGGGACTCTCTAACCATGCACCCCAGGTGACAACATGCGGATCCAACAGCAGCTGCTGCAGGCCCACCATCTACAAGCTTCTGGCCTTGCACACAAAGCTAACTAGGCCAGGACGAGCCAGCCACGCTTCCCTGTTCATGGAATCTCCACTCTTTGCAATTCCCTTCTCTAGTCTGGGCTGTTCTCCCTGCCTGAAATGTCCTGGCTCCCCAAGTCCACCTACTAAAGCTTTGCTGTCCGTTCAGAGGAGGTTAAATACCGCCTCCTTCAGGAAGTCTCCTTTGATTTCTCCCTGCTTCTCGGATATGGTCTCCCTCTTCCAAACCTCTCAAGGCCCTGATATCTTTCCCACGCTCCCATTCTGCCATAGTCCCTTGTGCCCCCAGATTGTAAGATCCTTGAGGCCAGGGCTCCATCATTCCTCTCTGGGTCTTCCTCCCAGCTCAGGGTCACTCGTATGGTGACCAGGGAAGAAAGAAGGATTATAAATGAAAACAAAAGGCTCCTGGACTCTGGAATTGCCTTCTTAAAGGAAACCCATCATGCTTCCCTCAACAGGAGCAAAACGAAGCCCCACCTTCAAGCTGCTGCATTATTCTCTGAATGCTACTTGCAAATTTCTGGATGTTCATTAAAAATTCATCCCGTATCAACTGAATGCTGTGATAGGCTTCCCCGGGCACACTGGGGAGGTCCGCATCATGCTCAAGAGAGTCCGAGATTTCTGCCGACGTGAGTCCCAGGGAGGCGTCCTTGTGCTGACTGAAGGACAGCGCCGGCATGAAAACCTGAAACAAATCACCCCATGTCATGTTCAAGACCATGCACGTAAGCAGCCTCTGGTGCCAAATATTCTACCAGAGGAGCCACAGACAGAACCACAGAGTGGAAACTGCTCCAGCCCGGAGCACAGAACCTAGAGAGAGAAAAGTGATATTGACCTAAAATGATCCCAGGGTAAGGATGTGACCCAAGCCCAAGCTTGACCTTTTCTTCTGAAACCTGGATTCATGGTCTAAGACATTGTACGCCTACTTCCCATTGACTGAAGAGCCCAGAACCTGCGGTTTCACAGTCGGGCTTCCGCTGACCGCACACTCAGTGACGTTCAACGTGTTGTCCTCTCCCCTGCCTGCCTCCCACCCCCTTCCACAGACTCTTCCAAGGCCTCCTACTGTTCTACTCTTCCCTTCGGCTTTTGCCCTTGGCCTCTGCCCCCACTGTATAAGTTTCACACAACGGCCAGAGGAACGATGCAAACCAGATCATGTTATTCCCCTGCTGAACAATCTTCCTTTCCAACCTTCCCCACTCCTTTCCAGCTGCACAGCCCTCCTTCTATTCCTGCACCAGGCTAGGTCTGCTCCTGCCCCAGGACCTTTGCACATGCCACCTTCACTGCCCAGGAAGTCCTCCCCCCGGATCTTCACATATCTGACCCCTTCGCCTAATTCAGGTTTCAATTCAATGCCACAACCTCAGAGGGGCCTTTCCTGACCCCCCTGAGCCTAAACCCTATTACACTTCCCTAGGAACATATCATTACTGGAATTAGTCTATTCACAAGGGTTTTTTTTTTTTTCATTGTCTATCAGACCTCGCGGCCTCCATGAGGCCATCCCTTACCACCACTCCCTGCACACACACACACACAGAGTCTGTTTCTCTCACAGTACTAAGGTTTACTGAACTCGTGCCACTTGTCACCACCTGATAGTTTCCAGCTTAGGAATCTGTGTCTCGAGTCTTTCCTCGAGTATCAGCTCCTAGAGCACCGAGATCCAGTCCGTGCTGCTCGCTGCTCTACCGCCGGGCCCCCGACGGCCCTGGGATCGAAGGGGGACACTGGGATGGAGGGGCTGTTGAACTTTATGTGTGGGATAAACGAACCAGAGGGCCTGAACCTTACAAAATGCCGAGATCCCTTCCCTTGTGCACGGTTACCTGGCATATGATATTCTTCAGAAAGGGGAGCACGTTGGCATTGATAATCCCGTACTCCAGCGTCTCGGGCATGATCTCCATGGCTTCCTTCATGTCTGTCGCCTCGGAGATCATCTCTGCGTGGGAACAGATGCAAGGCAGAGTTGCGTGGGGACATGGCAGGCAGGTAAATCTCCCAAGTGTCTGGGAATCCCGAGTAGCTACCCAGAAACGCTCCAGGCACAGACTGGCTGCTGACGTCTTGTCGGATGAATCCCTCGGCCCGTGAGACACTGAGGTAAGCCTGACGTGCTGGGGTCCCCCGGGGCTCCCACCAGCAGCCCCGCGGAGCTACCCAGACCAGCGGAGAGACATGGTCGTGTTTTCTAGAAATGTTTGCTGGG
The DNA here is from genome assembly GCA_003697995.1 of Taxidea taxus jeffersonii. Taxonomy (NCBI): domain Eukaryota; kingdom Metazoa; phylum Chordata; class Mammalia; order Carnivora; family Mustelidae; genus Taxidea; species Taxidea taxus. Next base: position 85,443 of record ML102303.1, on the reverse strand, counting down.
CTCCTTGCTTTGTCTGGGCCCCCATTCCCAGCAACACCTCCCCAGTTCATTATCAGAGTCCCTTCTGAGTTATGGGGTTTTTTTTAAAGATTTTATTTATTTATTTGTCAGAAAGAGAGCACAAGCACACAGGCAGACAAAGTGGCAGGCAGAGGCAGAGGGAGAAGCAGGCTCCCCAACAAGCAAGGAGCCCAATGCGGGACTCGATCCCAGGACCCTGGGATCGACCTGAGCTGAAGGCAGCCGCCCAACCAACTGAGCCACCCAGGCGTCCCTCAAGTAAACTTATTTTAAAGGGAAAGTAGCTTAAGAATCCAGAATGTGAAAGAAAGAACCTGATCTCAATGAAAGAGGACTGTAGAGACACAGAGATAACAAGAGCAAGCAGTAGTAAAGCCCTAGGGGGTCCCCACGGCTGCCCAGCTCACAGCCTGTACACCCAGAATGCCATCCAAGTTCAAAAGAGGAAAAAGAAAGCCACATAAATGTTTGTGCCAGAATTTACAGTGAGTCCTAAAACAGCTATGCACGGCCTCCATGTGGAGGCAAAGGTAGAAGAAATGGGGAAAACCCAGGCGGGAAGAGGGGAGAGTCAGCCCGAATCAAATAAGGCAGGAGGAAGGGCCGGGGGGTCAGAAGAGGCAGGAGAGTGACAATCCCTGGGTTGGGGGCGTGGGTTATGGGGGAAGGAGGGTCACTAGAAACGCCCAGGTGGCTCCCAGAATGCAGCAGGAATGTCCGGTGGAAACATCCCGCCCAAAAGTGACCCCATGGGATGAACTTGGCTTCCAAGCAACGGCTCGGTCTTAAATCACACGGCCACACAGAGAAAGCCCCAGAGCTCGTCCTACAACTCAGGGTCCCCTCATTTCGCATCCTTCTCCCTTTAATTGTTACAACAGAACTAAGACTACATTTACACAGCCAGTTCTCGTTAGTCACGGCAGTTCTGTCCCCAACGTCACCTCGAACAAGGAATCCGCAAATACCGAGCCACGGCTCCCGCGGGACCCACGGGGTTCGAGTTCTGCAGCCTCTGGTCACGTTTTCAGCACCGTCAACACCGTAAACCTGGCTCTACTTGGGTTTCTGTTTGGAGACAACTTACTTAACGTGCACGGCTGCTCCGTGAGCGGTGAACTCAGCCAACACTGGAACCCACGCCTGAACTAAGCATCTCTGATGCACCTGCGTCCTCCACAGGACACGTCCCAGCCTTCTCGAGTCGGGAACACTGGGCAGCCCTTCGGGACGAGGCTCGAGGCCGAAACAGGGAGATCACCAACAAAAAGCACCCCAAAATGTGAAAACCGTGGTGCTAAAGAGATCACAATGAAGACGGTGGTTGCAAGAGTTAAAATGTGTCCCCGTTTCCACTCTCAGCCAAGAACACATATTCAGGGACATAAACGTTTCCCCATTAAGGGGCACTCGGCTGGCTCCGTGGGTAGAACATGCAAGGTTTGATCTTGGGGTCATGAGCTCAAGCCCCATGTTAGGTGTAGAGATTACTTAAAAATAAAATCTAAAATAAAGGGGCGCCTGGGTGGCTCAGTGGGTTAAAGCCACTGCCTTCGGCTCGGGGTCATGATCTCAGGGTCCTGGGATCAAGCCCCGGCATCGGGCTCTCTGCTCAGCAGGGAGCCTGCTTCCTCCTCTCTCTGCCTGCCTCTCTGCCTGTCAAATAAATAAAATCTTTAAATTAAAAAAAATCTTAAAAAAAAAAAGTCAAACGTTCCCCCGTGCTGTGCACATCCACGAATGACCCCAAGCCACCGCAGGGATTGATTTGGGGCTTACAAAAAAGTGTGGGCGAGGAGGTGAATTCACAAATATGGAACCCACGAGTAATGAGTACTGGCTGTCCGGAAAGAAAGAGTCGTGGTCTCAAGAAAGTGTCAAAATTAAGAATCTCACAGACACACACCCAGGTGCACACCCACCCACACTCCTGCACACACAAGCCAGAAATATACCTTTCGTGTTTCTGAGAAAATACACCACGTTCTGGTCCAGAAACTCCTCGGGAACAGGAGTACACAACACATCGAGGTAGGTCTTATCCACAGTGTGCTTGATGGTTTTCTGAAACGCGGGGGACAGCAGCGGCATCAGGCTGAAGGACACCCGCTCACCGAGACGAGCCAGCGTTCAGACACACGGGAGCCCTCCTCTCCGCGCCTCCTGAGCTCCCCGGCTGAAAACGGGCACTAGCGGGCCACACGCACGTGTGCGCGCACACACACACACACACACACACACACGTGCGCGGCACACCCAGACTTCAGTGCCCAGCCTGACTCTTCTAGTAACTGGCCAAGGCAGCCACACTTGACCTGGGAAAAGTCCAGACAGAGCTTCCCAAAGCTAGAAATTGCAACGACCAGGCCTGAATGTGGTTCCCGGGGCAGGGTATGTGCCTGGAGCAGAGCAGAGGAATTTCGCGGGGCACAGAGCAGGCTACACGTTCACATCCTGGCTTTAAGCTCCACCCCTGGGGTCTGCGAAGTAAAAGGTTAACTCAGCAGCCCTGGGTTGCCCAGACTCGGCACGTTCCCAAGGTTTTCAAGCGGGTCCTTCACCAGCTCCTAGGTGATCAGCTCCGGTTTTGGAAGAGCCTACCTGACAGCCGTGTTTGTGTGCCCAGGGCTCTGGGTCATGCCAGGTAGTTTTTACTAGCTGCCTGATGGCTGGTGAATGCCCGTTTCTGGTTGCCCGGGGCCCCGGACCCATTAGATCAGCCTGAGCTCCTGCAGGCTAGCGAGGGGCCCTCCACACCCACGGGACGGACGCCCAGTATGTTCTCGCACATACTTGCTGGGAGACGCAGCCCGTCCGGGCCACCCTCCCGGGAGCTCGGGCCCCTTTTTCTTCCGGCCTCTGCCATACATTCCTTTTTCTTTGTTGATTCTACTCTGCCTCCTCTCACTGACATGAATTACAACCGCATGTATAAGCGTTTTTCCGGGTCCTGGGACTCATTCTAGCGAATCACTCAATCCGGGTAGCTATGGGGACGCGACACAGGATTCCATCGTCTCTACTCTAAATCTGTTCCCCGTGCGAACTACCAGTCATGTAGACCCACTGGAGTGCGGGAGTTCCCGTCACCCCACCAGGGAGGACAAAGAGCCGGACGGACGTACCTTGACGGGGAGGTCTTCTAAAATCTCTTTGTCCACGTCTTTGTTCTCTAGGCCGAGTATAGGCTGATTTATGGAATCGATTCCCAACGGCAAATTCTTAGCTGCAAAACATTATTCAGTGCAAACTGGAATAATCAGAAAAGTAGATTTCCTCCCGTCAGACCAGACTCGCCTCTTGTGCAATAGCATAGCTCATTCCACGGACATGTTTCTGAAAAGCTACACATGCGTTTTTTTACAAATGAATCCTTTTTACAAATGAGTCCTATCAGAGCTTTGATGTGCGTTATAATGATGAAAGTTCTTTGTGTTTCTGATGGGGGCGTGTGTGTGTGCGCACGTGTGCACATCCCAGCTACCATGTGCAATGGGTGACCTCTCTGAGATTTTCACTTACAAGGGAGTTTTATTATTAGGAAGAGGATAAAAGCTCACATATTAGCATTTATTCTACTTTCTCTGTGAAACTTGAAGTTAGTGGGGGATGAAAAGAAATCTAAAAAAAAAAAAAAGAATGCGTATCTCCCAGTCTACTGTTACCGATACAGATCTGGAAACCTCAGAGCCCATCGGTCACAGCCCTGGGAGTTACTGACGCATCCAGCGATCACAGAGAAGGGAGAGATGTCCCCGAAATGGTTCGGCTCTTACTGCAAAAGTCGCCACGTGACACCAGGGTGGCTTTGGAATCAAATCAGTGTGTGGGGTCTACTGGTCTGCTCTCAGTTTTCTCATCCATAAAACGGGGGCAATAACATCAAGTGGTCAGATTCTGGAGGATTCAGTGGTGGTGTGGCTCAGTGCCCGGCACAGGGACCGGGGGAGGAGACAGTCCGCAGGCAGCCGTATCGCCGTTATTACAGCACCAGGAATGGCCTGTAGCCAAAAACACACTCACAAATGCACCAACTGAAGGCAGCTGAAATGGTTCATGGTTAAGTTTTAGGTTCTGTATATTTTATCACAAAAAAAAGAAAAAAATGCACTTAAATATCCGCTTGGAAGTAACGTTAATTTGCTTTGTCGAGAACTCCCTGACCCTTCTCTCCAAGCAGCCTCCTTCCACGGAAGTCTTTGATTGGTGGGTCTTCGTGGAGCCTCACAGTGAGTACGGCTGCGACCCTCATCCCCGCTGTCTGTCTCATCAAAATCCAACCCAGCCTCCCTGAGCACGAACGGGCAGCCTGTGTTTCCGCCCTCACAGTCCTCTCCCTGCAATCTGCACCACGGAGAGACGAGACTGTGGTTAAAAATGAGTGCTTCTGAAAGACGCGCTAGAGGAGCCAGAGCACGTTGCCAAAAAACCCCTTCCCCCTCTGATTTTCAAATATTCGGGATCTTGTGAAAGGGAAGTGTCTACCTACAACTTCTGGTGACTCCCGGGGTAAGTGTGGCCCAGGGGCTGCTTAGCCCTGCTGGGGACGTGCAGGGTCTGGAGCACGGTCTTCTCAGCCTCTGTCGTGCTGGCCTTTGAGGCTGAATTATTCTTCGTTGCAGGCCAGATGCCGTGCCTTTTAGGCTGTTCAACGTCAGTCCTGGCCTCTACCCTCCAGACGCCACCAGCATCCACCCTCCGGTGGTGACCACCCAAATGTCTCCACACATCACCAAATGCCCCATGGGGGCCCAAGGCATCCCTGGCTAAGAGCCTCGACCCCCCCCCACCCCGCAAAGGGCCAAAAGACACGTGAAAAGATGCTCAGCATCAGGGAAATGCACATCAAAGCCACAGTGAGAGACCACCTTCAACCTGTCAGAATGGCGTCCATTACAAACAGAAGGAAGTGGAGAAAGGGGGCCTCCTGCTCTGCTGGTGGGAACGCAAACCGGCGTAGCCACTCTGGGGGACGGTATGGAGGCGCCTCAAAAAGGTAAAAATAAGGGGCACAGTTTAAGCCTCTGCCTTCGGCTCAGGTCATGATCTCAGGGTCCTGGGATCGAGTCCTGCATCAGGCTCTGTGCTCAGCAGGGAGCCTGCTTCCTCCTCTCTCTCTCTGCCTGCCTCTCTGCCTGCTTGTGATCTGTCAAATAAATAAATAAAAATCTTTAAAAAAAAGAAAAAAGGTAAAAATAAATCAGAGAAGGAGACAAACCATAAGAGATTCTTAACTCTAGGAAAAACTGAGGGTTGCTGGAGGGGAGGGGAGGGGATGATGGACGGGGTCACTGGGCGATGGACCTTAAGGAGGGCACGGGATGTGATGAGCCCTGGGTACTATGCATAAGACTGATGACTCACAGGCCTGGACCTCTGATTGAATAATACACTATATGTTAATTGATTTTAAATTGAAAAAACAAAACAAAACAGAACAACTGCCCTACCACCCAGCAATTGCACTACTGGGTATTTACCCAAAGAATACAAGAACACTAGCTCAAAAGGATACATGCAGGCCTGTGTTTACAGCTGCTTTATCTACAGTAACTAAATGATGGAAGCAGCCCGAGTGTCCATCGACACACAAGATGCGCTCTCTATACACAGTGGAGTATCACTCGGGCGGTGAAAAGAACGAAAGCTTGCCACCGGCCAGAACACAGATGGAGCCAGAGAGTAGAGTGTTCAGGGAGATAAGTCAGTCGGGGGAGACCAGTATCGTATGACTTCACCCCTATGTGGTGTTTAAGAAACAAAAAGGAACGAAGGGAAGAAGGCAAACCAAGAACCAGACCCTTAACTGCAGAGAACACAGCGATGGTTACCAGAGGGGAGGCAGGTGCGGGGCGGAGGAGGGTGCGTGCCCAGAGGAGCACTGGGGAGGGACGGGGCCGCTGAGGCACGACTTTATACACCTGACACTAACAGAACAGTTACCTACAGTGAAACTAGAAGTTTAAAAACTTAATAAAATTTTTAAATAATACATGCAACTGCCCCCCCCCAAAAAAGGTAAAATAATTTCAGGAATGAGAGGCAAAAAGAAAGCTCAATTAGACAAATAGTCGAAAGGCACCAGAAATAAAATGAAATCACATAACAACGGGAAGGAAAGGGGAAAGGAAAAGAGCCGCGGCCACACTGCAGGGCGCACACGGCGTGTGGGGCGGCCCCGGGCGCGCTTGCACAGGGGTGGGGGCCGTACTATACCGGGTGGAAGAGTGCGCCCCCAGATTTCACGCCTCCCAGACCCTCAAAAGGGGGCTCTACTTGGAAAGAGGGGTTTTGCGGGTGTAAAAGAGGAGGTCATGGAGAGGGCAGCCCCTAGACCCGGTGACTGACGCCCGTCCAAGAGTGGGGACCGGACGATCCTCGGACCCACAGCGGCAGGGCGGGGAGGGGCGCGCGTGCCAGCCAAGCGAGGCCGGTGCTCCCCGGGAACCCGCCCACCCCTGCACGCCCGCCGCGGCCCCAGAGCTGAGGGCGGCCCCCAGCGCGCCCCCGACAGCCAGCACCGGACCCCGCACCCCTCACCGCCCCCCTCCTCGCCGACTCACCCCCCGCCTCGACCCCCTGAGCGTCCTCTTCTTCCTCCTCGCCTTCCTCCTCGGTCGCCGCAAGCACGTCGCTCTCTTGACCGCCTCCAGCAGGGAAGAAAAGTAACACGTGGCTGTCCCACCCCACGAGACACCGGAGGCCACTGCTCCCCGAGCCCCGCGCCTGCGACAGTCCCCCGGGGGAGGTCAGGGCGAGGACGGGGAGCCCCTCCCCCTTCCGCCCTTGGGTGCCGCTGGCCCCGCGCACTGACCCCGGCGACCCTAAGCGGCGGGCGGGCCGAGGGAGACCTGCTCCTCTCGCCTTAAGACGCCCTCGGGTGCGAGTTCCCGGCCTTGTTACACCTGCCGCCTGCCCGTCTGGAACCTTCTGCCTCCTTGCTCCTCCTTCCCTGCCCTCCTGGACTGGCGCCAGTTTCCGAACCAACGCAGCCACACCGAAATGTCCCAGTTACCCCAGACGCGTCTAAGTGGCACCAAAGGAAGACCCGTGCCAATTCCCCCGGAGAGGAAAGTCAAGGTCGCAGAATGATCTGATGTTTCCACCAGGCCCCAGAAATCCAAGCAATCAGCAGGCATAAAAAAGAGGCTCAACTCCACTAATTACTATTTAAAATGTAACATAGGGGGCACCTGGGTGGCTGCGTGGGTTAAGCGTCTGCCTTCGGCTCAGGTCATGATCTCAGGGTCCTGGGATCAGCCCCAGGTGGAGCCCCTCACTGAGCAGGGAGTGTGGTTCAGGATTCTCCCCCTGCCCCTCCCCCACTGCCGTGTGTGTGTGTGTGTGTGTGTGTGTGTGTGTGTGTGTGTGTCTCAAATTAATAATTCTTTTTCAAAAATGTACTCTACTATAGATTAAGCAAGTGCAGTCCCCATTATCTATGGGATTGGCAGATATGAAAAAGATTGACAGTATCCAATGGGGGCAGGACTGTTGGCTAACAGGCACCTGGCCACTGTTGGGTGTGGACAAGCAGGCCCTTTCTCCAGACCAGTTTGGCAACCTACCCCCATTGTGTAAATGCACACACCTAGGAAATCAGCAATTCTTTTTTAAACCTCTCTCACAGAAATATACAAGGTGCAAAGATGCATGGCATTATTACCTTCTTTGTGGAAAAAAAATACTATGGAAAGGTAAATATTTTATTTATGGAATGGATAAATAAAATATGGTATATCGATGTACTTAAAACCTGTTAAAGGTAGGTAGATCTATAGGTATTGATATGAAAAATTCTCAAGATGTATTTGAGGGAGACATGTCACAAAATAATATATATAGCATGATTGATTTTAGAAAGTATGTATTACTATATAGAGAAGATGCAGATTGCTTGCTTGCTTGCTTGATTGATTCCGGGAAAGATCTGGCAGGATACACGACTAACTGTAGTGGCCACCCACAGGAACCAGAGTGGGACTGAAGGGATAGTGAGGGCTTGCCTTTTCACTCCTTACTTTATATAATCCTGTGTCATGTGAATCTTTCAGAGGATGCCCTTCAGTAATACTTAGTGTCATTTTTTTAAAAATATAAGTGAGTCCTTACATGACATAGCCTGATTCCACTTTGTGCTTTCTAGAGTTGCAGACGCCCCTCTTTCCTGCCCCCACCCAAGCCAGCATGTACTTGTCACCATTCCTGTCATTTTTAACTGGGAGCCGAGAGAAGTCTTGGTTGGGGGCAGGGACAGAGTGAGAAGGGAAAGAGGGACGAAGGGGCCGGCAGTGGCCCCACTCCAGGTCCTGTGGACAGGCCAGAGCCCCATAAAGCAGCCAACGAAACTGCCCAAGTGTCTTAATAAGCAGAGAGTGACGATGTGAGCCCCGGGGCTGGGGGCGCGGGGAGGGCCCCCTCCCCACCTCTGTCCAGAACCCAACGCCATTCGGGTGCCTCCAGGATCGGCAGCTGTGAGTCTCTAGGGACAGGATGCTCAGCAGGGGATGCGATGGCGTTCTCCGGACCTGGCGACCGACCGAGGCAGAAGAGCCAGAAAAGGAGGGAAAGAATGGGGAAGCGAGTCAGAGACAGCCCAGAAACAGGTCACAGTCCAAGGCAGACTTCCGAGCACCCTTTCGAGGGCCCAGGATTGAACCCGGGGTCTGAAATCTGCTTCTGCATGGACCGGGGCCATCCAGCCCGGGGACACTGGGCTAAGCAGGCGTCAGCGTCCGCGGCTCGGAAAGCAGCGGGCGAGCTGCGGGAAGGCCGGGCCGCGTCGGGGAGGCTCACCGATCTCCACCTCCACCTCTTCGGGCACCACCTTGCGGTAGAAGAAGAGCGGCAAGGCGCCCTCCTCATCGCTCGTCTGGTTGAGGAAGTGCAGGATGAGGTCCTCCACCTCGCCGTCGTTGCGGGTCAGCAGCTCCTCGAAGAGCCGGGGGTCTGTGAGGCCGAAGGCCGTGTAGATGCGGTCGCGCATCCACAGCACCCGCAGGTCGTCCATGGCGCGGCGCAGGGCCCGATGGCGCCCCAGGAGCCCAGCGACGGGCGGCGTCCGTGGCAACGACGCCCCTGGCAACGGGCGCCCCGGCAACGGCCACCGGGGCGCGCCCGCCTCCTCCCCCGCGCTCGCCGCGGCTCGGACCCGGAGCCCGGGGGGTGGCGTCCGGGCCCTGTCTGGACCCCGGCCGGCCCTTCCCACCCGGGAACCGAGCGGAGCAGCGCGGCAGCGCACTCGGTCCCGGGACGCGCAGAGATGAGGCCGGCTGGGAGCTGCCGGGGAAACGGGACAGCCGACTGCGGACCTCCCCCCACCCCGGGGAGCGTCCCACCCCTGGTCTGTGGATCAAAGGGCCTCGGTAGGGCAAATACCTCTCGAAGAATTCCAAGAAGGGGCAGGTTCCTTCTTGCAGCACAGGGGATGGGAGAAGAGGGAGACCCAAGAAGGGACAGCTGACTTCTGGCATTTGGGATCAGGAAAAGGGGCAAGCACTGGCTCTCCAGCAAAGCCCGGGTATAAAGAAGCAAAACACCCATGTTTTTAAAAATATATTTATTTTTCATTAGTAAAAGGAAGTTCAATACTGATAGGAAGATGCAAAACTGTCCTTTCATGCATTTGTGGAGCTTTAACTTAGTGACTGTTCACCCCACCCCCAACAGTTGAGTCTCTCCATGACAAGGCTGACCCTAAGAACTTAGCCTTCTTGTTGGATTTTCCCATCAAGGAACAACTGGAATGTTCGACGTCTTTCTTACAATTCTAAAGCAAAGCTGTTGGAAAACTATTCCTTGGAACTGCCTTATTTTCATCATCCCGAGTTAAGATTTCTTAATAACCTTATTGGAGATGTACCAGATGGCATGCAAGCAAATTTGGCTTTAAAATTTTAATGAAGAAATTACTGCTTCTAAATGTAGACTGCAGACCAGTTATAGAAGTTTTTTTGTTTTCCAAAATGAATCTGGCCCTCAAATGTCTGAATATTTAACTCAAAAATATCATAAAAGTTACCGAAGCTATATTCTATGGCTTATTAAACTACAGCAGGCTGGAAACTGAGAACAGAATGTTTTTATAAAATACCTATCCTGGAACCAAGGACAGAACAGCATTTGGTAAAAGGTGAGTCTTTTCAAAGTCCAATCCGCAACGAATGGAAAGCCCACCGTGATCATCAGAACACGCTTTGGGTTACTTAACTGATCACAGTTATGTCACCACGGGGACATTCCTTACCCTTGCAGGATGAAATCAAATTCTGTTTCCTGAAGAAATCCCTTGGGTTTTTACATTAGGACTCCATTAAGACACAGAGTGAACACCTGAATGAAAACTGGAAAAGGTGACCGTCATACCATTTATCATGACATGTCCTCTTTGGGGAAAACACATGGATATTTAACATCCCCCAGACAACTGGCCATTTTTCCTCTGGATATTTGCTATTAAGGGAATGAGGTCTTGAAAACTGTACATAGAATAGTTCTACCAAACAGCTTAAAAACTAAGTGCAGCAACCACTCTGGTAACCTGACATTGGAACCTATAGTTTTAGGGAGGGGAGGGAAAAAAATGTCCCCTGGTGCCTTTTAAAAGACACCATCAAACTCTATTTCTAGAGAGTTCTTTCACAGAAGTTATACTACTGTGTTTTTTCATAGAATAAGGTAGCATAGTAACTACTACATAGGTTTCAATTTAAGAAATGACTCTTCCCTCTCTGTTCTATATCCCGGTAAGAACTGTTAAGAATTACCAACTGGCGTGTAACAAGTTACAAGTAACAAGTACAAGTGCGGGAGGGCTACAAGATCCCAGCAGACACCACATGTCCCTTGTTTACGAATCAGTTAATGGTGCCCTGAAATCGGGGGTTTCCCAGGGATGACTTAGTTACCATTTTCTTACCACAGTTCCTTGGAGTAAGGAGTAATCAAGATGCCAGCTGGTGGGGACAAGTCTGCGACCTGAGCAGCGTTACTGAGACTTTTGTGTCCCTCGCTAAGAAGTGCCCAACCAACACTACCCCTTGCCAGGGAAACTGAACTCTGAGCGCAGAACCAATTCCCAGAGCCTCTCAGCACCGGTTTAGGTCTGGCACTGTAACAGGAAGGACGAAACGCAGCCCCTCCAAACCGGCTCTGGGGAACCGCTCACAGCAGCAGCCCGGAGCGTCTACGTCGCTTAGAAGGTTTCATGGCGGAGTCACAGGCCAGCGTGCTCAGTCTGTGCCTCTCGGCAAAGCGGTCTTGACGTTCCCTGGGAAGATACGCTCAGACTCCGGGCTCCCGGGAGCTCGGCTTGGGATGAAAATTCCAGCCGCTGCCACTAGGCGGGTGGGGCAGTGCGGCGACAAGCCGGCCTTTTCACGCACCTTCCTCAGAATGTTACGAAAGTGAGAACGCTGCGGCTTTCTTTTTGAAAATAATTATCTAAAATCAACTGCAGTAAAATACGAAAAATGAACATAATTTGCAAGAATATAAATCTTCCCTGACTTACGATGGGGCCTCAGCCTAAGCTGGAAATACGCGAAGTTGAAGATGCGTTTAGCACATCCAGCCTCCAGCCCACCTGCCGCGTGCTCGGGGCACGACTCGAGCCTCCGCTGGACAAAATCACCCACCACGAAGCATGTTTTGCAAGAAGTGTCGACTCTCCTGTGTAAGTTCCTGACTCCTGCGCTGTCAGCGACAGACGGCTGGGCCGTGAGGGTGCAGGGGCGTCTGGGACCCTCGTGATCGCAGGGCTGACGAGGAGCAGCGGCCGCCACCGCATCACAAGACAGCACAGGACCGCGGATCGCGAGCCCCTGACGAGGCCTGGATTCGAAATTCCAAGAGTGCGTACGGCTGTCGCGCCATCATTCATTCAAAATTCACTGAATCGAACGTCTGTTAAGCCAGGGGCTGTCTGGACAGGTTAAAATGTTCAGGAGGACTGACCCACGTTCATTCAAAACTGAATGTCACGTGAACAGATGAATTTAAACTACGGATGATAGGAATGGATTTTCAATCGATCTGAACCGTGTTTGAAAAGCTTAAATTAACTCTAAATTCCTTTATCAGACCTTTATTTAGAATTAGTCTGAAAGTAAAAAATTATAATCATACTGTTGTCAAGGACAGGTGCCACGTCTTCATGGTAAAATATCTTAATTTATATTTTGTTATAAAAATATACAAAACATGACTTTTTGCTCTTCCCTTCACTCAGTATAAACCCCTTTTGGTTCAGTAACATCATCAGTAACATCAGCTAAGCTGGTCTCTAAGTTCAGATGACATCCACAGTGTGTCTTCTACAGTCACTCTGGGTTTTAAGGCTCAGGACATAGTTTTATCTTTCAAACTTACATACAATTATCATAATTGGTTTTAATTAGGATAACAGGATAAGAATATTTTTAAAAAATATACAAGTGGGCTAACCATCTGTTGTACGTTATTTTATCCCATTTTCCCCAATTATTAAAACAAGGCAAAATTGTAGAAACAGTCCTCTACTTGCAGGCCTAGACAGCACACAGTAAAAAAATGTTTACATACTTTTAATCAGGCAGAACGTGAATCTTTTGATTATCCGTCATTAAATTTTTTAAAAAACTATACTTAACCTCGGCTGTTGGAAAATATTATCCGACCACGTCAAGCGACAGAATGACTTTTTGATTTTAATAGGGTGGAAAGGAATTGAGTATCTAAGACCATTTTCAATGAGCCGTTCAGATCTGCTTCTCTCCCCCAAGCCTGTGTTTTTAAAAATAACTTAAACGTAACTTTGGGCCTTGACTTATATTTGCTCATTGTAAAAACTGAAAAGAAATTTAGAGACCTGGAGTTGATAAACTTTACAAAATATTTAACAGAGGAAGAGGTATATCTTACAGAATTATTTGGCTATATCGTAAGGCAATCAATGAAGACGGAATTTTTCCTATCGTAAATCTGACATTAGTGAAATTCTGTAACATGATAATTCTCCATAAATCTGACGACTTGTCAGGTACGGCAACGCGATCATGCCACGTCGTCACCGAATTTCGACGAAAGGAGCCTGAATGAAAAAGGAACAAATTTGGTGCCCGCACCAACGTAGAACTTGTTCTGAAACTCTACCCTAAAAAAAAAAAAAAAAATCAGCATATTAATGAAAGACTGTGAATAACACTTCCAGCCCCTCTTAAAACAACACGTGTAAGTTAAAAAGCAAATAACAAAAAACAAAAAAAGTTCCCGTGCTGAGGCTGCTTCCCTTCCATACGTGCTCTCATGGCACAAATGTTTTGCTTTAAATAAAACACACACACAAGCACGCACGCACGCACACACGCACGCACGCACGCACACGTTGTACGTGCCCCATGCTGCCTTTCTCCGTGCGCAGCAGAAACACAAGCCCATCAGGCCACCTCACGCACTCCGCACTCTGGTACCTTCACACACACACAAGTGAGCTGACGTATGCTGGAAACCGCTACGAAATACACAAGAATTTTTACTTTATTTTACAGTAAGATAAAGGAATCTTTAAGACCCCAAATGAATTAAAAGCATTAAACACACAGAGGTATCCGGCAAGCATAACCTTGCTTTTAGTTGTCAGTGGTACTATTTCAGAAACAAAATGCCACTTTAACTCGGGGGATCTGAACCCGGATCCCAGGGTCGGGAAGGCAAGCACCAGCCTCCGTGAAGCGGCCAGATGTGTGTGGGCTTATCCACGTCTACATGCGGGGAGGGGGTTCCTTTTTTTTAAATAACAGTCTCGAAGCTAGACTTCGTACTCACCAGTGGAGGCGTATGGCGTGAAGAAATGCAGAAAGGCCTTCCATGATCAAAAGGATGAAAATTGTCAAAACTGCGAAGAGCGCGATAACCGGGAGCAGCAGCAGGACCCCGTACGTGGTGTCCACTCGGAGGCCCACGCGCACCAGCATGGTCCACAGGACGTCAGACAGCTCTGCGGGGGGAGGCGGCCGGCAGAGCTCACTTGTGCTCACACGCACCGAGGCACCGCCACTAGCTCACGGGACCAGGTTTCCTTCTGACAATTCTGACTTATTACCCACGAAATAACACACACGCCCACCCAATCCAGATGTGATCTGCTTCTCGTGTCAAAGTGAGCCAGCCCCTGAGGCTAACCAGCCCTGATCATCTCAAACCCCGAGGAAGGCGGGCATGCCAGAGAACTCCGAGGCCTGCCTCCAGTGAGAGGACTTGACCGAACTGGGGCCGGGCTGGCTCTGCCCCCACACACGACGCGTTCACACAGCATCTGAAAGATGGGGCTGTGCTTCCTCGGGTACGTGAGATGGCCCACAGCGCCTGCCTGGGGGCTCCCTGTGGCACGGTGGGGTGTCTCAGCACAGAGTTTGGGAACTGCAGGTCCGAGCGAAGACTTACGTGCGTGAGCCAAACTGAGAGCCCAGAGCCTCAGGTAGGACGCGGTGTTGGAGATGCATCCCAGGCAGTACTCGATGGAATGAATCACTTGGGTCATTAATATTTCTCCAAAATTAAACTGGGAGAGATCACACACGTGTTAGGTCCAGAGTAGCGCCCGCACGCTCCCACAAGCCACCCGGTGTTCCACCTCCGCCCCCTCGCTCTCGGTGACAGAAGTGGCGTCTGGGACACTGGGGACAATACCCGGAGCATGAGGAACAGGGAAGCGAAGACCCGAGCTCCACTCACAGCTCTACCACAGACCACTCTGTGATCTACACAGCGGCTCCCCGGACTCAGTTTCCCCTATGGCACCCTCACAGCCCAGTGTGACTCAGGAGCTAGACTCTGGCTACTGTGCATGTCTGAGAGGTAAACACAAGCCTCACAAAGAGAAACTGTGAAGAGGGGCCCCTGATCGTGCAAAGGCTGTACGACCCTGGGAAGGAGGCCTCCAACACTCTCCCAGCTCTGCTTCTTGGTTTTTTTCATGATCCTGTGAATCATTAATCGTCCCAAATCAAAACACTAAATTACATAATAATTATAAAATGTTGATTATAAGAAATTTTGTTCAGTCTTTATCGGGTGACCAAAGGAAGCTTCCAGAACATGGAGTAGCACAACGGCTCAGCTGTGTCTGGCCAGGACTGTGCCTCCCCTCTCGGGGGGGATCTGCTTCCCCTGCCGCTGATCCCAACCCCTAGCCACAGCTCTTCACGGGCTGAACTGTGTCCCCCTCCAAATTCCTGTGTTGCAGCCCTGACCCCCAGTGTGACTGTGTCTGGTGACAAGGCCTTGAAGGGGGTCATTAAGGTGAAGAGAGGTCACAAGGGTGGGTGTCCTTACAAGAAGAGACACATGCCCACAGAGGACAAGGCCCCGTGACGACACACTGAGAAGTCCACAAGCCAAGGAAGAGAAACCAGCCCCGCCAACATCTTGAACCTGGACTTCTGGCAGTCGGTTTCTGTGCTACAGCAGCCCGTGCAGACGACCAGAGCAGCTGATGGTCTGGGGATGGCGAGTGACCCCAGACAGATCGTCACAATACGTCCTAGGGATTCTTCCTAATGTAACAATCAGCCAAGAGCGCTTTTCTCTCCTAATGAAAGACTGAACAAAATCAGCTCCGGACTAGCTGTGGCCAAGGTTCCAAAATCGGGGGGCCAACTGGCTTCAGAACAGAAAACAAACTTGCAAAGAACCAAGAAGTTCCCAGACTTCCTGGAGTCGGAGACCCAGAAACCTAAGTCTGGAGCTCACAAGGCTCCTGTCCTGACGGGAGCCAGTCAGCAGGCTGCCCTTAAAGCCAGTGGCAAGCAGCCCTCCTCCTCCTTACAACTAGGAAAAAGTTCTGAGACAAGAATCTTCCAAAAGCAATGCTCGGGACACCAGAAGTCACTTCACATGACAGCACGTAATAGTAACACTGCAAGTCTCACCGCAAAGTTGAAAAAGCAAAATGAGAAGGACCGCACTGACGAAGGGACGACCAAAGCAGCGTCTGGGAAGCTTGTGTGACAGGTGTCTGGTGTTCAATCTCTCTTTTTTTAAGACGGTTATCATTATTCTCACGGTGATTACCTCCATGAAAGCTTAGTTTTTCTTTTTCTTCTTCCTCTCTCTCTCTCTCTTTTTTTTTAAGCAAACTCTGAGCCAACGTGGGGCTCGAACTCAGCACCCTAAGGTCGACCGACTGAGCCACCCAGGCACCAGAGAGCTTGGCTTCCCATGTAGTGTTACCGACAGTAACAGAGAAGATTACCTCTTCGCATGTCATTTCTCTACATCCATCTTCCATCTGGTTATTTCCTTCTTCTATGTCTTGGCTGCCCAGCAGAGAAACTTCTTCCTCACTGTCTTTTCTTATAAGCGTGTAACCACTCTGACAACAACCAAGAGAACGCAGAGTCATTGCCTTTGAAATCGTAACAAATCCAAAAATCCAAAGCCAGAGCCCCTTCATTTCTCTTAAGGACTCGGTTCTTTGAGAATAAAAAAGTTGTTAAGAGACGCTTAACGACGGAGAACAAACCGAGGGTTGGTGGAAGGAGGTGGGAGACGGCAGGCTAGAGGGGGGACGGCCCGAAGGGGGGCATTTGTTGTGAGGAGTGCCGGGCGTTGGGTGTAAGTGATTCTTAAGATTGAATTCTACTCCTGAAACCAACTGTACCGTATGTGTTAATTAACCAGGACTTACATAAAAACTTGAAATCAAAAAGATTAAATTAAATTAAATTAAAAAGTCGTTTGCAAGGCTACGAGCACTCCACCCCAATTAAGCTGGCTGTTATTAAGAGACCAGCAAGTCTCCATGCGGTGCGGAGGAACCGGCTCTCCGCTCCCCGCCGGCAGCAATGTGAAGCGGCGCACCCGCCGTGGGGAACAGCGATGGGGCCTCAGAAAATGAACGCCGGACCATGTGATCCCACAGCTCCGCTTCCGGGTCCGTATCCAAGAGCCCTGACGGCAAGGACTGGAACGGAGTCTCATACGCCCGTGCTCCCAGCAGCATTAGCCACACAAGCTGAACGGCAGAACAATGCAAGCATCTGCTGACGGACGGACAGACAAGCAGAATGCGGTCCCGCCATGCAATGGAATGTGAATGAGCCTTAAAAGGGGAGGGGTTGTGACACCCACTGTGACATGGGTGAAGCTGGAGCCATGGTGCTCAGTGACACAGGCAGGCACAGAAGGACAGAAGCGGTGTGGGTCCGCGCACACAGGGAGGAGTCGAACCCCAGCAACAGCAGGCGGAGGGGCCGGGGAGGAGGGTGGGGAGTCGGCATTTCCCGGGGCCAGGGTCCCCGCTGGGGAGGATGACAAAGCTCCAGAGCCAGACGGGGGCGGCGGCCACGCAGCCCTGGGAATGTGCTTGGTGCCACGGGCTGCACACTCACAGAAAGTTAAAATGGAAACGTCAGTTATGTCTCTTCTATCACAGTAGCTTTTAAAGAAGTAAAATGAGATGGGACGCCTGGGTGGCTCAGTTGGTTAAGCAGCTGCCTTCGGGCTCAGGTCATGATCCCAGCTTCCTGGGATCGGGTCCCACATCAGGCTCCTTGCTCAGCAGGGAGCCTGCTTCTCCCTCTGCCTCTGCCTGCCTCTCTGTCTGCCCGTGCTCGTTCGCGCTCTCTCTCTCTCTGACAAATAAATAAATAAAATCTTTTAAAAAAAAATTATAAAAAAAAAAAAAAGAAGTAAAATGAGAAAGCAGACACACAGGAAAACAGTCTAGAAAGAAATCTAGCGAAAGGGCGACCCTGGCTATAACAGAGGGACAGAAGAGGGCCCCACTTTCTCTACGTTCCATGTTTTCTATAATTTAGTTACACTATTTACATTAAAAGAAACACTTTAGGTGCGCCTACGTAGCTCAGTTGGTTAAGCGACTGCCTTCAGCTCAGGTCATGATCCTGGAGTCCCGGGATCGAGTCCTGCATCGGGCTCCCAGTTCCACGGGGAGTCTGCTTCTCCCTCTGACCTTCTCCTCACTCATGCTCTCTCTCACTGTCTCTCTCTCAAATAAATAAATAAAATATTTTTAAAAAAAACACTTTAAAGAAAAAAAAAATCAAGAATCAAGATCAAGGCAGAGAAGTGCTTTAACGACAGCAACCGAGCTGAAGGACTTGGCTCCAAGTCCCCACTGGCCGCTGCTCGCCGGGGCGGGGGCGGCGCGCTGCAGAAGCTCCCGGAGCACAGGCCACAGCAGGCCGAAGGAAGGAGGCTCTGGCCTCAAGTCAGGACTCTGGGACCCTCCGAAAGGCGTCTCCTGGGCTCCTCCTCGTGCACCTGAAAGCGGACTCCGCTCGCCGCCCGCGCACACGCTCCAGCCTCATGCTTACCCTGCTCACTCCGAAGCAGCTGCGCCCGTTGTGCAACCACAACAAGAAGAGCGGCTTTCCCAGGAAGAGGACGGGGACAGACAGCGCTGTGACGGCCAGCAGCAGTCTCTGCACGTGCTCCTGCGGGCGCGGAAGGAGAGGAAGCCCATTAGGATGCAATCCCGGTCGCCAGCCCACCTGGTAAGCCAAAACCAAGGACCGTGTCTCCTTCACAGTAACAAGGAACAAAAGGTCAACATAAGCCAAATCCTGTCTGCCGGTGCCCCTCCTCCTAGACCCCCGGCTCAGTTCCGGAACCGAAGCGGAACACTGCCGACAGAGCGGGATGGTATCTTTCAGTGCCGATCTGTAAGGAATGAGTAAGAAAATTCTAGACAGAGTCAAACTCCAGCTAAGTAATTTTCTGAAAATACCGTAAGAGGGAGAATACCAACACAAGCTCTTCATTTCTTTATATTCCTGTTCTGGATTCTTTCATTATCATTCCAAAGAGGACGTGAGGAACGTGAGCACGTCGAAAGCGGATTCACTTTTACATGAGAAAAATACTAAAAGAGGATTCAGAACAAAACTAAAAACATTTTCTTTAAAAAGTAGGGATATTGGGTGCCTGGGTGGCTCAGTGGGCTAAAGCCTCTGCCTTTGGCTCAGGTCATGATCTCAGGGTCCTAGGATCAAGCCCCGCATCGGGCTCTCTGTTCAGTGGGGAGCCTGCTTCCTCCTCTCTGCCTACTTGTGATCTCTCTCTCTCTGTCAAATAAATAAAATTAAAAAAAAAATAAAAAGTAGAGATATTTACAGTTACCTAAAAATACATGGGGAGCAAAGCATGTCCTCGCTCATTCGGCTGCCGCGGTTTGTGTGATGTTAAGGGCTCTGTAAGTGGCTGGGAAAACAAGTGAGCAGGCCTCAGTGCCCCCAGCTTCTCCCTCGTCTGAGCCGACCCCACGTTACACCGATTCCCAGAGCCGTCTGCACTCCGTGGGTATGAGCTAGGAGGAGGTACGCGTTAGCCTCGGCCCCGAAACGCTACGACGAGGGCGGGCCGCAGGCAGAGTCCTCGCAGAAGTCAGGCGCCGAGCCGTCAAGCAGATGGGGTTAACGTCGGGGCCCCACGGGCGGCTGCGTGACCAGGTCTGCCCCGCGCCGCCGGGACGATGGCGCCCACCTCGAGGGCCGCCGTGAGTGAGGGAAGAGGAACTGGGGAAGCCCGCTTTCGGCCGTACAGATGTGTAAGGCAGCTCCCTTCACGACCTTTCTGACCCCAGCACGTGCGCCCCTCGCCCCTGCTGTGTGTTGATCTCATCTACGCCATTCCATAAAGGCTCAATAAAATAACAGTGAAATACAATTTAAAAACCACAGACAGGAGAAAATAAAATAAATAAAAGAGCTGAAACTCAGATATTCAGAAAGGCCGTGGGCAGGCCGCTCACAGCGGAGCCCGCCGCGCAGCCGGCTGCACTGGCAGTCAGAGCGGACACTTGGCCGTCCATGCAACGTGGAAAACAAAACCGAACGCTCCGCGTGCAGCCTCGACCAGATCTTTAAAAAACACGTGAAACCCATAGCTCAAGAAGACAGAGGCGGCAACGGCCGCGACTGGCAGGAGTTCCGCGATGCCGCACAGACACCAGGACCGCGGCAGGCCGCATCCGCAGCAGGACCCTTCAGGAGGGGCGCCCGGCTCCCCCCACGGCCCGGAGACCCCCACGCCACCGCGGCCCGGGCTCACGCTGGCACAGACAGGTGCCAGGCGCCTCCCCAAGGATCTGAGCCCATGAACTCTCTGCTACAAATAGGGTCCTATTTTTACTCCCACTTTACAGAGGAGGAAACTGAGGCACGGAGGAGTCAAGTTCTGCGTTCAGTTCCATTTCGAGGAAGGGACAGGGCTGGGATCACAAGCAGGGCAGTCATCCGAGCCCACGTTCTGCCACCGTGCCACAGTGCGGGTGCGGGGGGGCAGGACACAAACGCACAATTCTAGAAAAGCCAGTATGGAAGAGGGCCCACGTGCTACGGCCTGGACTCCAGTTCTATGATGCCCAGGCTTAGTCAGAGACATTTTAAAGTAACTAGAGGGCTCCTGGGTGGCTCTGTGGGTTGGGGCCTCTGCCTTCGGCTTAGGTTGTGATCCTGGGGTCCTGGGATCGAGCCCCACACCAGGCTCCCTGCTTGGCGGGGAGCCTGCTTCCTCCTCTCTCTCTGCCTACTTGTGACCTCTGTCAAATAAATAAATAAAAATCTTTAAAAAATAAAAAAATAAAGTAACTAGAAAACAGGAGGATTCGCCAGCCCTCAGAAACCCTCCAGAAATACACTTTCTTCCCAGCACTTCAGACGGCTACGAGTGGCAGTGGGTTCGCATGACACTGCTCGAGCAGAGCCCCCAGCCCAGCGTCCGGGGCAGGGCAACAGCTCGTGTGATCGCGTCCAGAGAAACAGAAAGCCCCTACGTGCCCGGGAAGCCTATGGAAAGCACCTTCCATCACCCACTAATCGACACAAAAAGGCTCTTGGGAGGATTTCCTTTAAGTTCCTAAGAGTGGAAAAGAGCACTACCTACCTGCCCTGCGTACAGGCCGTTTGTTTCACTAGCCGGGAACAAGAACATGTTGATAAATTCGATCAGAATGCTCGGAGCAACTCTGGAGGTTTCGGCCGAGTACACCAGCCATTTATAGACGATCATGAAGATGAGGTACCCAAAGATGCAGAGCATGAAGAGAAGTTCCGGGATGGAAACCAAATAAATATTGAACTTCTTCCGGAAATGCCTAGGGAAAAAGGAATCGATCAAACTCCGAGCCAGTCTGGACTGAGACAGAGAATAAAGAGTAAAGTACTCTTCAATTCTCTGTGACAAGGCCTACCTCAGTGGAACATCTTTTGTCTTCTGACAGCTCGTACAGGATTCAGGTATGTCCATGAAGAAAACAAGTTTAAGCACAGTGAAAATGCTGGTGTTTCACCATCAGACCCAGTTAGAGGAAGAAAATACAGGGGCACCTGAGCGGCTCAGTGGGTTAAGCCTCTGCCTTCTGCTCAGGTCATGATCCCAGGGTCCTAGGATCAAGCCCCGCCTCGGGCTCTCTGCTTAGCGGGGAGCCTGCTTCCTCCCCTCTCTCTGCCTACTTGTGATCTCTCTCTCTGTCCAATAAATAAATAAAATCTAAAAATAAAATTAAATTAAATTAAAAAAAAAGAAAATACAACCTCTTCCTCTTCACACGCTAGCTCTGGTAAACAAAGAGTTTTCTCATTTATAAAATGAAAAAAGAACATAACAAAATTTAGTTCCAGAAATAAAATTGAATGTACGTGTTGCATGCCTCCCTCCCTCGAATGTCAGACTCCATGGGGGCAAAGCCTGTACTCTCTGCCTTCCGCACCCCTCGATGCGCAGAGTGCAGACCTGCCCTATGTGGTACAGCGCACCCGTGTGCTCTACACTCAACCAACAGCTGCTAAATAAGCCAATCACTGAGCAGTGAAACACCTGTATGGTCACCGCAGGATCGGAGACACCACACACCACCGCACCAGTTGCCTCTAAGACCCATACAGTCTACCCTCAGGAAGCAAAGTTTAAGAAATACCAAGCTTGGCTTATAAATACTGCTTTAAAAAAAAAAATCTGTACTTACAAGTGGTTAAATATTCCCAGGATGACTCCAAAAGTCATGTGAATAATTCCTAAAATCACAGACAGTTTCATTTTGAAAGAGTTTAGAAAAGTGAGACGGTTTGTGGCCAAGTTCCAAATCTGAGGACAAAACAAAATAAGACAAGACATCCTTAACGTCCTTCAACCGCTTGAGGGCACACAGGTGACAGTGGACAAGTTTTCCTACCTTAAATCGAAAGGCAGCTAGAGATTTGAAAAGAAAGCAACATTCAGACTTTCTTCCTGACGCCTCTGATCTGAGAACCGCTGATTTTCTTAAACCAGGGCCACAGACTATTACAAACTATTCTATCTTTAACAGAAAGCTCAAAGGACGCCAAATGAAACCATACTGTGTTTCAGCAGCGATACTAAATGCAAGTGCAAGAGAAGAGTAAAACAGAGTCCAGGGGGGTGGGAAGTTCCCTCTGGGGACAGCGGGGCCCATTCCACATCCCCGGGTCCCTTACCCTGGGCAGGGGCCATACAAATATGCATGCTGTAACTTTACATACATGTTTTATACATTCTGTATATGTGCATTTTATAATAAAGTTTAACGAAAAGAAGGCAGGGGGGAGAGAGAGGGAGGAAGGAGGGGAGGGAGAGAGGAAGGAAGGAAGCAGAAGCGCATGAGTAGCCAAACCATGCTGCTGATAAGGCCCAGAGACGCTGGTGGGACTCCCTGGAGCTCCCTGTCCTAGCCCCTCCAGAGCCCACTGTGACTGCTTCTCTCGCTCTCTGAAAAAATAATTCTGAAAGTCCCTCACCTGGGGGGATTAGGGAAAGGGAAATAGGACCTCTTAGGACAGAAAGACTCGTTTTTTTTTTAAGTGCAAGTAAGACTTCAGAAAAGAAGACTTTCGGCTGACTTCAGCTTGACTGTTTGGACCCATGGGAAGAGCCTGCTGTCAGCGGCCACTCTGAGACCCAGAGGGCAGGAGGGGGCAGGACAGCAGGAAAACTAGCAACAGCGCGACACGGCAACTGCGACATGATGTCTCTGACGACTAAGCTAAACTCAACTGGGCACAGAACAATCTTCAGGCAAAGAAGCGGGGAGAGAAAGATGTATCTGTATGTTCACAAAGACACCTGCGAGGAAACACAAGAGACTAACCCCAGCGGCTCCCAGGCTGGAGGTGAGGGGCTGAGGGGATAAGGACAGGGTGGGGGAGACCTTTCAGGAGAGCTGGACCTTGGACAGACACAAGGTCCACACATGGCCCTATTTTTGAACTGTATCAGAGTAATGCTGATTTTTTAAGTTAAACTAAAGCAAAAAGAAGCAGTACCATGCCTCAGTCTCCTCCTCCCCCTCAAAACACCCACTTGAACTTTCTTCCTCGGGGCCTTTATTCAGAAACGTTTCTTTCCTTCAAGCAAGGCCACACGTTATTAGGAACCTGCCTCCAAAACCAAAGGGAATTGTGATAAAAGTTTTTTCACGCCTCCAATTATATGGAGACGGAAGGCAAAAACGTTGAATTATACAATTTATGTGTAGAGGTGAGAATGAACAGAACAATTTGGAGGCTGGGACAGCTTGGATGAAGGCAGGCTGGACCTGCATCATTCTGTTTTCTCACTCGTCTACACAGTGACGGCATGTGCCTGCAGACTGATTTGAGCTTGTCTATGAGCTCCCCTTTCCGGGGCGAGACTCCTCCAGAAGATGCCCGACAGTCCCGGGAAACGGTGCCTCAGCCCGGAGGAGGCCGGGTAGGAGCCCGAGGAAGGCCTGGCGGTGGCAGGGGCCAGGCGGGGTGGGGAACCAGCTCCCTGCGCGCTACGGGAGGGGAGGGCTGGGGGGGCAGCGGTCCTTCCTGGCCCCCTGCAGCTACGTCTTCCGTTTCCAACACTTCCTATTTCAAAAAACTACTTCCACAAGCACCCTGAGAACTCTGAGTTCCCTTTCAGGCTCTAAAACTCCACACTATTTCTTTCTAGATCAAAGGATAAACAATGATAATGATAATCCGCATATACAAAGGAGAAATGTTGGGAGCAGCCTACATTCAATGGCTCCTGAAGGGCTGGCTCTGCCTAGAGTAAAAACAGGTCAGGAACCACGACACAGTGCAGCTTCCCCTCTCCCCACGGACCCCTCCCGTCCGGGGCCTGACCTGCCTTCCCAAAGGGACAGCTCGGCTTCGCCTCTAAACCAAGTTCATGAGGGATGCACATGGGCCACCGCTGCCCACGCAGCATCGCCCCCGGGCATCTTCCCCATCGCAGGAGCCGTGCTCAAGAGTCCGAGGGAGCCCCGTGACAATGACAACCAGGTGGCACCATAGAGGAAGCCGCAATCATGACGAGGAAAAAGGACACTCACGGGATCGATGCCAAGAGGGTAAGGGCCTTGGAACACTCCAGGAACACTCGGATCCAGCTGCAAAACCCTGCTGTGCCGGACGACGGAGTCACTGTAACAGAGCGGGGTGAGCGGCCGTGAGAGCCTCGGAGAAACGCTCTCCCCGCCGCAGACACCGCTGGTGACCCGGGACACGCACTCACTTCCAGAGCACCATTCCCCTGAGCTCCGCCGGGGCGCGACTGGAGCTGTACATGGCGGACACGTTCCACCCGGAGCCGAACAGGTTGACCGACTTGGAGAAGCAGTCGTTGTAGATGAGGCCCGTGTACACGGAGAACAGCCCCATCAGCAGCAGGATGTAGCGGCCGTTGAAAAACATGCGCATGATCTGTGAACAGCCGCGCCGTGAGCAGGGGACGCCCCAGCTCTGCCCGCACCCGCTCCGGACCTCCCCGCCGGGGGCCTCTCCGGGGGCCTCTCCGCCGGCCGCCGCCGCTCCCAGGCCACGGGCCCACAGCCCCTCCAGCCCAGTCAGCGAGGCTTACTGCCTAACACCCACATTGGAGAAACGTCCCCTGTTCAGTCAAAAGAAGAGAACCAAGTGTAACGTAACAAGCAGGAGTGTCTGTGCTCTTACCTCTTGCGACTGATTTAGGCTGGGATGGTTTTCATTTAACACCAGCAAGAGGGCAAATAAGAACATCACAAAGCCATGTCCAAAGTCTCCGAACATCACGGCGAACAAAAAGGGGAAAGTGATGATGGTGAAGAGAGCTGCAGGGAGAACAAGAGACTCGGTTCACCAAGAGGCAGAAAATTCTAAGTAATGCAAACACTCAACCTCCTCCAGAGTTCCCAAAAGAGAACGGACTGGTGAAAATGAGTGCTTTACACTAAGCAAGACAACACAACGGGAGCCCTGAGTCTACTTTCACAAACGTCTGCCGCATCCTTGCAGGGAGACGCAGCAGCGATCAGACAAAAAAATCCTCAGGTTTCCGACCTGGGTTCACTTCTCTGTAGCTCCCAACTCCGTAGGCATCCACGATGTTCTGAAACCCCTCGGTGAACTTGTTGGTACGGATGAGAGTTGGGGGTGTTTCTTTTGTTGGGATTGTGTTCATAAATGAGGGGATCGTGGCACCACTCTCTCTCTTTCGCATAAAAAGAAAGAAAAAAAAATTACTATCCAAGAGTTCATTCAACAATGGCTCCCTGCCATCCCAGACAGGCAAGGCTCTGCGTGGCCCGTGAGGCCGTGTGAACCACCACTGGTTGGGGGGGGGAGCGGGTCGCGGGCAGCTGAGTGGCCACAGGAGTCAAGGAAGTCTTGGGGGGCAGGACTTGGGGGTTCGATCTTACAGAAGGAAGCATGTAGCCAGGCTGCAAGGGCGGGAAGCAGACAGCAGGGCCGGGAATGACAGGGGTATGTACATAAGGTGGTCTCAGAATCACTAACGTAAAGCTGAAATTTAATCCTTTATCTCTTAAAAATGTTCAAGAGGAATCTGGAGACAACTACAGTATTAGCTAATAAAACCAAAAAATAGGTGAAGATAAAGCAAAATGTCAACATTAGTACAGCAAAATCACGTACAAAGCTTTTGCCTTCAGTGTTCACAATTCTTCAGAAATGTGTTTATTTACAATGGGAGGGAAAACCTTTTTATTTTTTTAAAGATTTTATTTAGTTATTCGACAGACAGAGATCACAAGTAGGCTGAGAGGCAGGCAGAGAGAGAGAGAGAGGAGGAAGCAGGCTCCCCACTGAGCAGAGAGCCCGATGCGGGACTCGACCCCAGGACCCTGAGATCATGACCTGAGCCGAAGGCAGAGGCTTAACCCATTGAGCCACCCAGACGCCCTAGGAAAACCTTTTTAAATAAAGTAAAACAGGTTATTAGAAGAAGAGTCGATTTTCCAGTCAAATTCTATTTAAGATACTTGCTGGTAAGGGGATTCTGGGAAAATCCCAAATGGCGCATGGTTCTGAACCTCCCCAAATCCCTTCAAGAGCAGACAGGGCAACCAGAGAGCAAAACCAAAACCCCACAGACAACACTTCTCACAAGAGCACATCCCCACAAGCCACCACATGCAAATGGGGACCAACCGCTCAACGCAATGACACCTGCACGGTAAGAGCCCCCAGACCAGAGGAAGCGAGGGAAGCAGGGCGGCACTGGAGACCCGAGGAAGAAACATCCCAAGAAAGTCAAAGGCATTCCCTGCGAAGCACAGAAGGCCGACCCAAGAATAGCAGCTGGAACTGGGAAGGGTTCTGTCTACTTCCACAGCATGTGAGTGCAAGGGGTCCATGGGAAGTGAGGTCTGCGGGGACACAGCAGTCCAGCCCCGCAACTCACAGAACAACCGGCCGGGACATCCTCCCGCCACAGGGCGCCCCACTGATGAGAGACCCGGGAATGAAACTGAAACTAAGCAGAACAGGAGCAAAAGAGATAAGGAAAGAGAAGGTCCAGGTAAAAGAGGGAGAGAGGAAGCCTCAGGTCCAGGAGCTTACAGATTTTTGATCCCTGCTCAGTAGTAAAGAAAATTCTGTGAAGTTAGGAAAGCGATCCTGGAATCTGCCCCCTTTTAAAAGTCCCTTGAGTACCTTGAACATGTTCCGTAAAACCAAGATAAAAACAGATGATATATTTAAAGTATATGTAATGCATGGTTCCCTTTGGTATCTTAAAACTACTTCCGGGACGCCTGGGTGGCTCAGTTGGTTAAGCAGCTGCCTTCGGCTCAGGTCATGATCCCAGCGTCCTGGGATCAAGTCCCACATCGGGCTCCTTGCTCGGCAGGGAGCCTGCTTCTCCCTCTGCCTCTGCCTGCCTCTCTGTCTGCCTGTGCTCGCTCTCTCTAACTAATAAATAAATAAAATCTTAAAAAAAAAAATTTTTAAAAACTACTTCCATATGTATAAATATATATTATGTCTAGTATAGAATTTCCTGATGTATTCAAACACGCTTTCAGAAAACTCATTACATTTTAAAGTGATCAAAAGAAGGATGGAGGTCAAAACTTACCTAAAGTTATAGTAAAAAAAGACTGAGCAGAACAATATCCTTCTGGACAAGGAAACCACGCCAAAAGGACATGTCCACAAAATAGATAAAAATTTACCTTACTTATTCCAAAATGAGCAAAAAAAATTACAAAAATAATACATGATATGAAAAAGCACCAGGAAGTAGAATTAGGTATTAGAAATACCTATTAGATAGGTATTTATTTATTAAATATATACCATTATAAATGAGGTAACAGAACTCAGAAAGGAATCAGAAATAAAAGAAAAAATATTCAGCAACGAGACAACACTAGATGGAATTCCCAAGGTGAAGAAACCTTCCTGGTTAACAAAGCCATAAGACAAATAGGCAAAAGAATGGAAATTTTTAAAGAATCAAAAAGAAGTAAAGAAAGATAAAAAGGACTCAAGAGGGGTGGGCCGGGAGGAAAGACTCAAGAAAAAGTGACAAACACTGAAGAAAAGCAAAGAAGGTTCAACTGAAACCTAACAGCAGGTCCTGAAGGAGGAAACCAGAGCAAGAGAACAGAACCAATACCGAAAAGAGAGGGAGAACTCTTCTAAAACTTGCTTTAAAACTATGTATTAAGGGGCGCCTGGGTGGCTCAGTGGGTTAAAGCCGCTGCCTTTGGCTCAGGTCATGATCCCAGGGTCCTGTTATCGAGCCCCGCATCG
This sequence comes from Taxidea taxus jeffersonii, assembly GCA_003697995.1. Classification (NCBI taxonomy): domain Eukaryota; kingdom Metazoa; phylum Chordata; class Mammalia; order Carnivora; family Mustelidae; genus Taxidea; species Taxidea taxus. The sequence goes on along the minus strand of ML102303.1, from coordinate 57,397 downwards.
GGCTCTCTGCTCGGCAGGGAGCCTGCTTCCTCCTCTCTCTCTGCCTGCTTGTGATCTCTGTCAACACATAAATAAAATCTTTAAAAAAGTAAAATAAAATAAAACTATGTATTAAAAGAATCACTGACCTCTAAACTAATAATACATTATATGTTAATTAACTCAATTTAAATCAAAAAAATTTTAATCAAAAAATAAAACTATAGGGGCGCCTGGATGGCTCAGTCGTTAAGCATCTGCCTTCGGCTCAGATCATGATCCCGGGGTCCTGCGATCGAGCCCGCGCTGGGCTCCCTGCTCTGTGGGAAGCCTGCTTCTCCCTGTCCCACCGCCCCTGTTTGGGTTCCTTCTCTTATTGTCTCTCTGTCAAATAAATAAAAATCTTTAAAAAAAAAAAAAAAAAGGAATATTCAAATGGCTCCTGAACAGAAAAGATTTTCAACGTTACTCAGAGTAAGAGCGGTGCAGTGGCTGTATCATCAAACCGATGCGGCCAGGCGGTATCTAGGACGTTCTCCTGCAGACGGTCAGGTGTCAGTCACTGCGGTGGCATTCATGACACCACAGACCGCCTGAACAAGCAGGGGATCCATGCAACAAGCCACAGTACATCCGCACAGTGGAATGTTACATAGTTATAAAAAGTAGGAAAGTCTGATTAAGTGAAAAGAACAGTATGAATGAATAGCACGCAACCCTTTGTGAAGAAAACTATCATTGGGGCGCCTGGGTGGCTCAAAGCCTCTGCCTTCGGCTCAGGTCATGATCTCAGGGTCCTGGGATCGAGTCCCGCATCGGGCTCTCTGCTCAGCGGGGAGCCTGCTTCCTCCTCTCTCTCTCTCTCTGCCTCTCTGTCTACTTGTGATCTCTGTCAAATAAATACATAAAATATTTAAAAAAAAAAGAAAGAAAACTATCCATTCGTACCTGCTTACCTACGACTACGCAACTCGAAGACGTAACACGGAGCAACAGTTATCTTTGCGGCAACGGGGTAGGGGGAGGCCGCTGGGCTGTGTCCTTCACCTTACAGAGGCCTTACTTTCACCCAGAGCCCGTGCCGCACGCCAAGCACCAAGGACGCCCGCTGGCACAGCCCGGGCGGCACAGCTCGGGCGGCTCAGCTCCCGGGGCCGGCTCTCGCCGCCCAGGGCCGTCCGCTTCCCCTCCGCGGCGCAGTCGGCTCCCCCGCGCCCCCGAGCAGCCCCGTCCTGGCGTCTGGTCCCGGCGCCTTACCGAGCCGTCCTCGAGCGCCCGGCGCAGGTCGTGCAGGTCGGCCTCGGGACACCAGACCTCGGCGATGAGGCACTTGTTGGTCACGTCGAAGCTGCACATGTTCAGCATGTGGTAAATGGCCTTCATCTTCTTCACCTGGACGACGTGGCTGTAGACGGATTCGGCGGCCTTACACAGCACTTGCCTCAAATAGTCCTCGGTTTTGTGAAGCACCTGGGTGGGGACAAACACAGGCTTCCAACACTGGGGCCACTTTTCGGTCTCTGTCGGGCACCTGCCTCTCCCGGGAGCAGGCGAGGGAGCGGCTCGTCCCTTCCCGTCCTGACCCCAGGACCACCACGAAGCGGGCGGAAACCTAAGCCCAGGCGACCTGAGGCTCCCTCTGGGGAGCTGCCCCTCCAGGACACCACCCCAAGGGGACAGGAAACGGTTAGATGTCACCATCTGGGTGGCAGCGCGGTGGCCGGGCTGGGCCCACGGAGCTCCCCATCTTGCCACCCTCAGCCTCAGCTGAGCAACCTGTGAACCCTGAGAGCCTCCACTCCAGCCCACATGGGGCCGGAAACCCATCTTGCTGGAGTGGGTCGGAGTCTCCCTCTTGCCACCAAGAGCTCTCACCGGTATTAGCAGAAACATCAGTTAACGTGGTGGAAGCAAAATAACAGGCACCACTTTAAACAGACTAATGACCCGAGAATCTTCTCCAAAGTCCCATCGATGCCACCTCAGTTGCTAACAGGAGCTAAAATAAAACCGGCACGGGGCGCCTGGGTGGCTCAATGGCTAAAGCCTCTGCCTTCGGCTCAGGTCATGAACTCAGGGTTTTGGGATCGAGCCCCGCATCGGGCTCTCTGCTCGGCGGGGAGCCTGCTTCCTCCTCTCTCTCTGCCTGCCTCTCTGCCTACTTGTGATCTCTGTCAAATAAATAAATAAAATCTTTAAAAAAAAAAAAGAAAGCAAATGGACTTATAAATGTTTTACATGCCTCAGAGGAGGAGACGACCGTTTCCCGCTCACTCACAGTGTAAAGATCCTGAATTCGGGTGTTCAGTCCCTCCTGAATCTCCTTCCGCTCCTCGGCGGTGTTTGGGTAGGGGTACACGTGGCAGTGGTAACTAGAAGACAGAATTTAACAGTCGCACATCCGTCGGGACCAGAAGAGGCTACACCAAACACCAGACCTAAATTCAGTGTACCACATGGGCACGTCTCCCTCCAAAATGAGGTAACGGCAGCCCCTTGGGAGAAAAAAGGCGCAGACCCGCACCGGCCCACAGCGCGCAGACCCGCACGGACACTCCACAAACGTCCGCGGGACTGAGCAAATCGAGCAAACTCTCTCTCGGTTCCGTGTCCCATTCCTGCCCTGAATCATCCCCGGAGCTCGCTCCCAATTCCTACTTTCTGAAATTCACCACCATCCTTGGGCTGGGAATCATTAAACAAGTTTGAAACATAAAAGCAAAGAACACACAACCGTGATTACCTTAAAAGAAAGAGAAAATAAAGGGGGGTGGGAGGGGAAAAAAGCTCTGGTTTGCTAGCAACTGCTTTTGACACGGGGTACAGTAAACCTCTCCCTCATCTCCCAGGGCCCATCTCCTGGGGGCCGCACGGCACCCACATGGGGAACACATGGGGAACACATGGGGAACAGAGGCCGTCCCTCCCGCCTGTGATCTCCCATCCACCTTGACATTTTTATGCCACACTTAACATTTTAAGTTCTGACTATTAAAATTACTTAACTCTAGCCTTATCCCAAGCAACAATATCTATGAAATCATGGGTTTGCATGCTGGTTATAGTTTTTCTACTGTACATTAAAATAAATGTGTATTTATAAAAATAACACCAGATTCGTCCATATAATACCTGAAATGGCTTTCCAGGCCACCCGTGACTGAGAATCAGCCTCTGGGAAACATGTTGCAAAGGAAATACCCGAGCCCATCCTCACTCCCACAAGAAACAAGACCACCTAAAAACAAAGGGCGTTCTTTTGACATTTTTGTTTGGCTTTTGCTTATTTTTCCACTGTTGACGAGAATATACGTCACAGTGAGATTCTCGCTGAGACATTCCTCGCCTGTGTCGCCTCAGTCCTGAAGCCCAATGAGGAAGGGAGCCTGGCCGCGGGGGCTCGCCAAGCTCACCCAGCGAGTGGGTGGCGAAGCCAGGTCTGGATCCGGGCCTCCTCCCCCACGGCGCACAGAGAAACCTGCCGAACGTTCGTCCTAAAATGAGCCAGATGCTCCCTGATGACAGACAGGCCTCCGTGGAGCTCAGCGCAACAGGGAGGCACAAAATATTCAAATTTGGTTCCTTCTCCAATTATTCCTAAGCCCTGATGCCCAGGGAGGAAATAAAACCAAGAATGTTATTAAAAACGGTCTCTAAAAAAAAAAACAAAAACAAAAAAACAAAAAAACAAAAATTAAAATTACCATTGATTCTCCACTGAAATAAAATATATATAACATATGAAAAATTATTTAAAAATACAAACATTAGAACATAATTGTGTTAAAGGGTATCTTACTTTCAAGGCCCTTTCTAAGAGAATCTGAAACTTATAATAAAAAGAAAAATACTGGCTGGTTGAACCATAAAAAAAAAAAAAAAAAAAACGGTCTCTACTTCTAAAGCACCTTACGTTCAACGCTGGCAAGAGAGAGGGCTAATTAAACGTTAAAAACATGCTTCTACAGCAAAGGCATAGAACTAAGCACAGTAATCTTTGCACCCACTGCATTTCCCCTTGAACACAGAGGGATATTTAGGGAAAACCAGAAGCCAATGAATATGAGCACAAAGACAAAATGTTTCTTGTTCTTACCAATCACATATCTTCTTAACTTTGTGGCCAATCTGCTCTCCCCAAAAGGATATTAAAAACACATACCATTTTATAACTTCTCCCTAGAAGAATAAATCAGGGTCATTGTTACTCCTGCGTCCAGAACTCTGAGGACTCTGGCAGCTCAAAATCTGTTACAAGCCAGCCCTTCACACCCTCCACAGGTGCAGACGCCCTCGGGCCTCCAGGCTCCGACCCCGGCCGCGTGTTCTTCCCCCTAAGATCAGCCCTGGCAGTGGCGTGGGGTCATTTACAGACACGCAGAGCGGCCCAAAGCCCGAGTCCCAGGATGTGCCTAGTCCAGCTGAGGTCACACAGGGCGGTTCTCTGCCTTCTGGTTCCATCTCATATGGTAAAGAAGGAGCCTTGTCATGGTTTAGTCATGTTTTTCACACTTCTGGGCTCTTTGCTGGTGGTTTCACTACTTAAATTGGTCCCCGGGCATAATGCTGAAGTGCTAGCTAGTGTTCCTGGGCCCAAGAAGGCAGAGATGCGCCTTACACACAAAATGCCATGTGTCAGATAAGCTTCCTTCAGGCGTGAATCATAGCGCTGTCGGCAAGAGTTCCGTGTTAATGAATCCACAATACATGTTAAATAGAAACACTCATAAAACAACGTTAGTATTGATCGGTGGACAAAAACGTGAGCAGAGACTCGCAGAAACCTAACCCTGTTTCCCCTAGAACAGTGGTTCAGTATCATTAATTCACGTGTCCATGGAAACCCTACAGAACTACCATTAACACTGAGAAATACTCTATAAATAAAACTTAGTAAGTTTTTGGCCTATTTGCCAGACCCTGTTCTAGGTGCTAGGAATATGGCACTGAACAAAAGAGACAAAAATCCCTGACCTGGGAGGGGTGGGGATGTACCCAAGTTCCCAGCGAGAGACACAAAGAAAACACGGAGTCCACCACATGGGGAGAAGTGGGAAGTGCTCCAAAGGAAACAGAGCTGGCAGAGGCGAAGGGGGGCAGGGGGCTGGGGGCTGTGACTTTAAATAGGGCGACCAGAGAAGGCCTGAGAAGGGGACATTGGAGCTTAAAGGGGTAAAGGAGGGGAGGGAGCTGTGTGGCCACTGCGGGAAGGGCGTTCTGAGCCCCCAGAGAGCTCGCAAGGTTCAGGGACAGCAAGAAGGCCACACACTGAAGGGGGGTGGACAGGGCAGATGTGTGATGAGGCCACAAGAGGGGACGCTATAAGGCTCTGGGCGTTTTGCCAAGTGAGACAGGAAGCCCGTGGTGGGTTTTAAGAGGGGAAGTGAAGTGAAGGCTTACAAGGATCGTTCTTGATGCTGGGAGGAGAGCACAATAGGGCAGCGGTCAGGGCAGGAACTGAGGACAGAGGCTGCTACAGAGGGGAAGAACTTGGGATGTGGCTGCTCGTGTCCTGGACCAGGGCAGGGGCAGGGGGCAGGACCAGGAGACCAGAGTCTCTTCCTAGTTAGAACACATGTCCAGTCACCCTGCTACAGGATTAACAGGAGGTCTGAGGGAAAAGAGAAGAATCAGGAGGACCCCCAGGGTGTGGGGCCTGAGCAGTCAGAAGGACAGAGATGCCACTTACCGAGCTGGGCAAGCCTGGCAGGGCAGGTTTGCTCGGAAAGATCCAGAGTCCAGCTTTAGGCATTGGGTGGAAATGTCTTCCAAGGATTTAAAAGAAGACCTAGAGTAGCCAGTTACATACAAAAGTCTGCTTTTGTGGGGAGAGATCCAAGCTAAACAGTTGGGAGGCAGTATTAAGAGCTGTGAAATTATATAGGATCCCTGAGGGCACACAGAGGAGAGAAGCAGTCCAAGAATCCAACCCCAGACCACAAAAGATGGGGAACACGTCGGGGAGCCTCAAGGAAGCACAGGTAGGTGGGACCCCCAGCAAAGACAAAGAGCAGCGGGGGCAGAGGAGATGGCCTATGTGGCTGGGAGACTGGTGACACTGAATAAGTGAGTACACCAACCGGACAATTCATGAAACGTACTGAGGATAACGGGAGCCAGAGTTCTCACTGGCAGAAAAGAGACTGAAAACACAGGGGAAAAGGTTCCAGCTAGAAAGAACCGATCAGGATTTTGAGTTATAGTTTGGGCACACGGTTTCATCATCTCTAAGCACAGGGAGCCACAGAAGCGTGTACAGCTGCGTGCGTGTGTGCGTGCGCGTGTGTACACATACACTCCGACCGCTCAGAGGGCCCGGGGGCTGCGGCACTCCGGGACCCAGATCTTTGAGAACACCGTCCTCTGCTAAAAGGCACCAGCGGTCCTTGGAGAAAGGGCTGATTCCAGGCTGAGGCAGGGAAAGCACAGGACGAAGCTGAGGCATCTCACGTGCCGCAAAGGAAGGGAGTGCTCGGTGGATGCTACCAGAGGCCAAAGGACACAGGACCATGAGGGAAGGGACCCTCAGCAGCCAAATCATCAGGGACAATTTGAGTGTCCAAATAAATAAGGGCCGTAACAGATTACGAGTCATCAAATATAATGGAAATCCATGAGTCCGCAGATGCGAGACGGGGGAAGCCAGCCTTCCGTGTGATCACTAGTAAGCAGAGCAGGAATGAGGACTGCGTGGCAACCATGACCAAGGGGACGGGTTCACAAGAGTCGTCCACGGACACTAGCATGGCGGGCAGGCTGGTGAGGAAAGGGACATCGGCACAACTTGGAAATTACTAATCCGCCACAAAGGGCAACGTGGTGACGAGACGGTGGAGAAACCCGGCAGATGCCGACGTGACCAGGTGGACATCACGCGTCACACGGTGGGTGCTGAGGTGGCCAGAGAGACACTTCCAAGGTGTTCTTACGGAGAACGTGGCCCGAGTCTGGCTGTGAAGAAACCTCAGGGGGCCCAGAGGGAGGGGTCGGCCCACAGGATGGGATGCACATTCCCGACGTCGCTGCAGGCCCAGGGAGGGAGCTGGACCAGGAAGGAAAGAGAACCGCTGGGAGGCGGGAACGGCGGGTTCGGAGTGGACAAAAGTGCTGCACCTGCACTGCTTTCTCCCATGGGGGTGAGGGGGGCCCTTGGTGGTTGTGTAAGAGCATCCTTGCCTGGGGGCGCACACACGGGAGTAATTCAGGGGTGATGGAGCCATGTCTGCGGCCTCCTCTCCCCAGGCATGAGAAGAACCTAGTGAAAATGGGGACAGAGTCACCGAGAGAGCACGTGGCTGACAGAGCAAATGTGGGAGCGTGGGAACAACTGGGAAATCCGGGTGAAGGGATGCAAGTCTCTATTCTTTCCTCGCAACTTTTCTAGAAACTGAAATTATTCCAAAATAAGTTACAGAAGGAACTAAACTGCGGGGGAGAAAGAAATGGCATTTGCAGCAAACTTGACTTTGAAGATGCCCCCACACTTTTAAAACTACCACTGGGTCAAGGAGCGTAACCACCTTGGGTTGTAAGAGGGACAGAGACAGCATACGACCCAGACTACAGGTCGTCGAACCAAGGGAAATCGCCAGAGTCTAGCTCCGACACAGAGCGGTCAGCACCTAGAATCAAGACCGACAAGGGGGAAATAGCTAGAAATACGCTCTGGTGTCTGCAATGACGCGAAGGGATCAGATGGTCAACCCAAAAGGCCCTCAACCTGATACAATAACCAGATCCTCGAACCTGAGCGCCAGCTGTCAAATCTAACACCCCATCTGCTGCAGAACGAGCACTAGAAGAACGCACGCTCAAAGTCAGCACGGGCTCTCCCTAGGCAGGATCACAGGGCTTCATTTTCTCGTTCATCTTTCTGATACTGTTTCCAATTTTCTGCCGCAAGCGCGTATTTCCTTTGTAACTAGAGGGGAGTTGTATTTTCAGGATAATGCATCTCTCCAGTCCACTTATCTGTATGTCTCCCCACCTCTAACCCCACCACTCACACTTTAGGAAGGAGGGAAGGAGGGAGGGCGTAGTTACACAGTTGCAGTTTCAAAGCGTGTCCCCCAAACATGTATTAATTACAAAGGAAAAAGATGACTTCATACTGGAGAAGCCTAAGCATCACCACCTCGACCAAGCGATCAAAGTGAACGTTATGAGCAACGGGAGGAGCTGAACCAGGTGCGCGGCAGGACGCAGTGAGGAGGGCACAGCATCACTTCTGCCAAAGACCCATGCCCCGGATCTAATCACGAGGAAAGATCAGACAAACCCAAATGCAGAGACATTCTACCTAAGAATTTTCAAATATCAAGGTCCTGGAAGTCCAGGAAAGACTGAGAAATTGTCCCAGAATGAAGGAGACCAAAGAGATGGGACAATTAGATCCAAACTGTGATTCTGCACTAGACCTTCGCTACAGAAGGTGGTACAGGTCGACCGGTGAAACCCGGATGGGGTCCGAGGCCCAGAGTGTAGCGACTTGTGTCCCTTCATTTCTGGGAGGCATTTCAAGAAAGAGCCCTTGACTTTAAGAGCCACACCCGAATGCCCTGGGGGATGATATGGCCTCAGGTGAATAACTCACTCTCAAGGGGCTCGCCGCGCACCCTGCGTCCAACGCCACTGTCTGTCTGTCATCATTAAAAGGTGATCGTGACATTGACTCACCGTTTCTGGGTCCTCGAGGGGCTCATCCAGCTCTGCATAGGTCACAATGGTGTACCCTTTGCAGACCCTCCACAGCATTTTCTCAAATGCTTCCACTTTTCCTTGGTTAATTAGGCCAGATACAAATCTATGAGACAAGAGAGACAAGTTACAGTCAGTTGAAAGCAAGGAATTCTCTGATTATATCAAAAGGAGAAATGAATCATTTCAGGCAAAATGGTGAAGGTATCCTAAAAGCCCTCCAACTGCAAAATATCTAACTAAAATGCTGGATAAAAAATTGGAGGTGGGGGGCGGGGGGGGGGATCTTGGTGGCTCTGTTAGTTGACCATCCGAGTCTTGACTTTGGCTCAGGTAGTGATCACAGAGTTGTGGGATCGAGCCATGGGTCAGGCTCTACACTCAGTGGGGAGTCTGCTTGAAGGTTCTCTCTCCCTCTGCCCCTCCCCCTCCTCACACAAACACATCCTCTCCCACTCTATGAGATAAATAAATCTTTTCCAAAACTTATTTTTGAAACATCCCTTCAAGAGTATAGCTTCGCCTATAATTAAGAGAAATTCTTGGGATCCAAAAACAAACCAGGATCTCAGCCACCTTGATGTATTCCACTGACCCAGTATCTTAAAGCCTTCAGTTTCAAGGTCAACACGGAAGACAGGAGACAGGCACTAGGTCTACGTAAGCTGAGAAGATGAAACTGAATCTCTCCTAATGCCCGCTAAGGTTGGGACTCCCACCCCTCACCCCCAAAGAGCTACACCCTTAGTGAATGGGTAGACTGGAAAAAAAAAAACTTCATCTTACAAAGGAGCCCTCAAATAAACTTATTTATCTCAGTTTTGGTTCTAGATAGAAGAGGAAAAGTCTCCCTTGAGAATTTATTTGTTTATTTTTTGAAGATTTTTTTTTTTAATTTATTTAAGAGAGAGAGGGAGAGGGAGAGAACACTAGTGAGGTGAGGGGCAGAGAGAGAGGGAGAATCAGGCTCCCCACTGAGCAGAGCCCAACTCGGGCCTCGATCCCAGGCCCCCGAGATCATGACCTGAGTCAAAGGCAGACGTTTCACCAACTGAGCCACCCAGGCGCCCCTGCCTTGAGAATTTATAACCACAGGTTAGAATTCACTCAGTTTCATGGCTGAAATTCACATTACTTGCACAGCAAGAAAAAGAAAAACAAAAAAATCCAAGCTGCGAAATTAATGGAAAATGATTCCAGGTTGGTGGAATGCTCCCCATTATCTGACAAATGTAAAAACAAACTCTCTCTGAAGGAATACATCCTCAAACTAAATCGTCATCAGATTCCTACAGACAAGGAACAGAGAAACAGATGTTCGTAATAAAAAGCAGTCACAAATCACATGAGGAAACAAGTTACCATTGGCTCAAGTAAACAGAAAGGATTAATAGCAGAAAAAGTTCCTTAAAATACAATTAATGAATTAACCAACTCAGTTTAGCCCCTATGTTTCCACCAAACAAAACAGGAGCTGATGCTTCACTGAGCCATTATTTTAGCCTTACTGGAATGACACTGAGTGGCATTAACGTTCCTTCTTTCCAGCTCATTATACCAAGAGAAGAAGTTCCCATGGAATTTATCTAAAAAGTCAATACAGCTGAATAACTCCACTCAGCAAACACAGAAGTACAGTGTTTTCTCAAACAGATATTCACTTTCTCTCACTCCACCACAGGCTTTCGAATGGTTGCATTCATCCCCCCGCAGACAAGGACAGCGGGACGCTCAGTCCCCCCCCCAGCCCCCGGCGGTTGTCACCTACCCCAGTTTTGCTCCCAGCCTCTGCATACAGCTGTAGTCCAACAAGGAATCATTCTCTAAGGGAGGGAATTCTTCATACGTGGGTTCAAACTACAAAGAAATACGAAACCAAGTGTGTCTCATTACAAGTGACACTTTATTTCCCAAGTCACGTTTCCCAACGAGTTTACGGAGCATCCTAACCGGCTGCCCGACCTGGTGCTGACGCCCTGGGGTAACTCAGACGTGGAACATAGCTCTGGTAAATAAAAAAGATCACTTCCCCATCCCTCCTGTGAAGAACTCCTCGCAGTCTCAGTCGGCTTGCTAGAGATAAGGGTGTTGTAACTTATGTCACTGCCTCACTCGGAGCAGAGCGCTCGGAGGGACGCCGCCACCGAGTGAGACGGCTCCAGCGGGACGGACTCGTCCCCTCCGCACCCCGCTGCGGGCGGCACTATTACGGACTCCGCTCATGACCTAGACACTGTGAATTCCTTTATTCTTAGCAATTTGGCAGGGAAAAAAGAAACAATCTTGGAGTTCAAACTCCACTTTCCCATTTCTTTCATTTATCAGCTACAAACTGAAGCAGTTTACAGATAGGAAGTACCGTTATTGCTAAAACCAACCGATGCAGGATAAGGCATGATGCTTTGTTTAATGTCCTGTAACCCGACTGAAAAGTAAGGGTCGGATCAAGATCTCTGAGAACGGATAACCCAACCAGAAGGCTTGCGGGAGCGAGATCCATACAGAAGGAATGCGCCTCGGCGCGGGGCGGTCAGTACCTCCACGTTCCGCTTAACGAAGGTTTTTGTCACCCTGAGCATGTGAGTGTACTCGATCAGCTCCAGCAAGTTTTTCCTCAGCTTCTCCTTGTTCTTGGTGACTTCTCTCAGCTCAACCTCCAGCTTCTGCAGCTGCTCCTAAGGCAAGAGGGTGGTTACTTAAGAGGACAGGTCTGCTGTGGGTCTGGCCGCCCCCATTTCCTGACAGCACGTTACTGTCCGGGGAGCGCTTACGAGCCCGGCTGCGACAGAGACTTTCAAGGCCCGCCATTCATGGTCTCCCATGGACTCGGGGAACTCCCTCGCGGCTCACGCCGCGCACAACAGGCGTTCCAGAAGGTGAGTCGAGGCACCGCAGGCGGCCCTGGCCCAACCCCCATCCCGCCACTGTTCAGGCTTCCCTCCGACCGCTTCTGCGCTGTCGCACAGCAGAGTCTTCCTCTTTCGAGGCTACGTTGCCTTTTCTTTGCAACGCAGAAAATGACCTGGGTAATCTCTGCTAAGTATACAGACCCGAGCCTCTAGCTCAAGAGTCTGCTTACAGTTGCACGGACACTATTAACTGGGCCGAAGAATGCCTGAGGTCAAGTCCTCCTTAACAAGCAGTTAGACGGCGCGCGTCTTTAACAATACTGAAGTACGACACAGCAGCAGCAGAGGTGTGTAAAACACGCCAGTGACTCCACGAAAACCTGCACGCAAGCAAGTCCCCTGACACTCCACGTGCGCTCCACCTCGTAAAAGCCACACAGGCCCAGTCACCACTGAAGTCGTCATTACATCACCACCAACCAAACAGGCCAACCCGATGGTGGCGCGCTGCTCATCGGATGCCACAACTCCTCTGGAGCCCACTCACACGGCGGATGTTAAGTGACCTCCTCCCCGTAAAGCCCCGAGCGGCCGGCCACGGAACGGGGCTGACTACACAACGCTGGCTGCGTCAGTGGTCAGGAGCTCCGGTCTGGGAGCTTCCCAGGGCAGTGCACGAGCCAAGGATCAGACCCAAACCTCAGCGGATCATCCGCGGGGGCGGTAACGAGCAAGACGAGCCGGGGTCCTCACGGGGGGACACCATATCCCCAACACACCAGATGCTGAACTCGGGGACAAGGGACTGCGTTTGCTGCCCACCTACAACACCCTATGGCCTTCCCACTAGCGTTTCAGCCTCAGAGTGGAGGCCAGTGGGTCTGGGAGAACGTGAAAGGCACTGGCCTGGAGCCTCCCTTACGTGCACCAGGAGAGGCATGCTAAGGCATGGGTAAGCCCAGAAAGAACGTTCAGAAATATTACATGACGAAGCACCAGATTTCCCACACTGATTTTCATTAGCCTCAGTTTGCCACCACCTGGAAAGGGAACATTCATCTTACATCACAGATAATCTATTACTGAAGGCTAACGATCGCGTTGTTCTTCAACTGTCGCCGCACAGTGTTGAGAAGAAAACCCGACAAGCCCTAGACCTAGACAACATGAAGTCAGTCAACAAGCAGCACCTGAGCTCAGGGACAGCTTTGACCACTTCGTCAGAAACAAGTTACCTGCATCTCCAGGACTTGTTTAAGAGGTGGTGCAGGAGGACTGGTCTCTCCCTCAGGAAGGGGAATGTCGGCTCTATTAATTTCCTGCACCAAATACGCTGTGGGAATTAAAGGTAAACCAATTAGATGCAAAAACTCACGCTAGGACATCTCTGTTGGAACATTTTCCATCCCAACCATCCCTGGGTCGCCTAAAAATTAATATCTGAATGCAAAAAGTCTTGCTTGTTCCAATCGACTTAGAAAAAGCCTTTTGTGGGGCGCCTGGGTGGCTTAGCGGGTTAAAGCCTCTGCCTTCAGCTCAGGTCATGATCTCAGGGTCCTGGGATCGAGCCACGCGGGCTCTCTGCTCAGCAGGGAGCCTGCTTCCTCCTCTCTCTGCCGGACTCTCTGCCTACTTGTGATCTCAGTCTGTCAAATAAATAAATAAATAAAGTCTTTAAAAAAGAAAAAGCCTTTTGCAACCTCGTTTCCAAAGATCTGCAAAGTAGCCACACCTAAAGAGAGAGGTCGGCATGCAGTGACCATATAAACAACAACCTGATAAACACTTTCTGGAACTCCCCAAGTGTGCTGTGTTTCTGAAACCCTTGGGAGGGAACTGTGGAGTGACAGGCGTCTCCACACCTGTAGGTGAAGCAGGTGAAGGACACACTTGCAAATGCAGGAATAACCCAAGGATAGGCCGTCTCCATCGGAGACGGCAGCGTGACTTCCCTGCAGATGACCTTAGGAGGAAAGAGAAGTACAACCTCTATCAGCCCACGGAGCCCAGAGAGACAGAGGGCGGAGAGCCAGGCTCTCCTGAGCGGTCCTGGTCAGCCAGGCTGTTCGGACTTGCAACAACCAGATCTCCCGTCCCAGGCCAGATTCAGAAAACTGGTAACGAGCCAGGCCAAATTAACTCCATTTCTTTCATTTACATTTTCAATGCCACGAAGCAGCCTTGTCCTTAGGATGAAACTCACAACGAATGGTAAACTCATTACTAGATACCACATTCTGGAGAAGTGTTCCCAGTTATTTTATTAAGAAAGAAAAAGAAAAGTGAGGATGTCTTAGCAACAGGATAGCAAAGGAAGTACGGTGTTAGAAGAGGTTTCTGGAAATGGGATAAAATCATTTCACCAATTAAACCTCATTTACTTGGGAGTTTGGTTTGGTTTTTTTTTTTTAAGTCTGTATGCCTTTTCAAACAGTCTAAGCTGCAGGAAGTCCTGTACATGCCTAAAGTGTTGTCACTGAATTTAAAAACCTCATTCCTGATACATGACATATCCAATGACTCACTACATTACAAAGACAGGAATATGATGTCACTCTATTATACATCGTCCACACAAGTAACTGGGACTTCAAACAATATGCAAAGGAACAGATGATTAAAAGGGCTCTTTTGTCTTAAAAATCTCTGGGGGTACCTGGGTGGCTCAGTGGGTTAAGCCTCTGCCTTCAGCTCAGGTCATGACCTCGGGGTCCTGGGATGGAGCCCTCTGCTCAGTAGGGACCCTGCTCCCCCCCTCCGCCCCGCCCTGCCTGCCTCTCCGCCTACTTCTGATCTCTGTCAAATAAATAAAATCTTTAAAAAAATCTCCAACTATAAATGTAAAATCCACAATAAATCTTAGCTATTAGAAATCATTCCAAAAGTCCTATTCTGGCCCCCCCTTGACTCTCATGCCCACGTTTCTCCATCCATCCTAAGTTTGTACTTCAGTCAGTCCTCTGAGATCCACCCCCCAGTCCCCTATTTTGGTCAGAACTTCCGGGCTTGAACTGGTAATGGTGACTATCTCTCACTAAAGACGTTGAAGATTTTACAGATAAAGGAAGTAGCCTTGAGCTACTGAGTTTTGAAGGTAAACAAGTGATCTGAGAACAAAGCCAATCTGTCGGCCATTTCCCACCTTCCTCTTCTTTGAGATAATCTTAAGTAACATATTACACGTGTATATAATGTGTTTAAGTTCCGATAAACTACAAGGGATTAGCTAAGTAAATTAGAGCACTTTTATTCCATGAAATACTAGGCAGCCATTAAAAATGACCCGGGGTGCACCTGTTTAGTGCCGTGAGACAATGTTGCAGGAAATACCAAAGTGAGAAACAGAGCTGACAACAGAACAACCTGATCACTACGTAAGGGAATCCTTACTTTTATAGGTGACTAGGAAAAAATAAGGAATGATGAGTTCTTTTTTCTCTCTTTCTAATTTTGCTAAAGCAAACAAGGTTTGCTTATACAAAAATCTGTTACTAAATTAAACTTATGCCCCCACAAACTAGCAAAACAAAACAAAATAAAATAAAACTTACCTAATATCCGTTCTAGCTCTTCACACCTCTTCACCTCACCGACAAATTTTCTTTGGAAGGAACTTACATTCTGGTTGAGCTGAGGAAAGGATAAAAAATTCGCTTTTGAAATTTCTAAAATTTAAATGTAAACGTGATTTAAAAAATAAAATATTATTGGCAAGGGTTTAGGGAAAGCACACCCTCACACACTACTGGATGGGAGTAAAAACTGACAAAACTTTCCTGGAGAGCAACGTGGCAGCTGTTATCAAAAAAGCCTGAAAAACATCCTTTGGCCCAGAACTATCCCAGGAAGAAAATGAACCTAGGGAAAAAACTGGATACAGACAAAAACCTATCCAGAAGAACATCAACCTCAGGGACAGAGGAAAAAGTGATCGACGGTAGGAAGCCGGTTTAAGAACAGACAGTTTCCATCCATACCACAGAGAACCGCCCAGCAATACAGAAAAAATTCCTGAACCACTCACCTCCACTGTGACTCTCAGAAACACGATGCAAGTGTGTCTTTCAAGAAGACACAAAAGGTCACATACTGTATGATTCCGTAACTATGAAATGCCCCGAAAAGGACAATCTAGGGGCAGGAAGTAGTGACTGCTTGGGGCTGGAGGCGGGTAAGGGGGTGAACCCGAAGGGTAAGGGATCTGACTAGGGGGATCTGATGTTCTAATACTGGACTGTGGGGATGGACACGTCACTCAGTAAATTTTCTAAAAATCAATAAATCGTACACTTGAAATGGGTGCATTTTACGATACAGATCAATAAAGTATAAAAATTACGGTTCAGTCATTTAACTGATTATGCCCTTAGTAAAAATCATGTTTTAAATGACTAAGGTAGGGACGCCTGGGTGGCTCAGTTGGTTAAGCAGCTGCCTTCGGCTCAGGTCATGATCCCAGCGTCCTGGGATCGAGTCCCACATTGGGCTCCTTGCTTGGCAGGGAGCCTGCTTCCCCCTCTGCCTCTGCCTGCCACTCTGTCTGCCTGTGCTCAATCTCTTTAAAAAATAAATAAATAAATGGCTAAGGTAGGGGCGCCTGGGTGGCTCAGTGGGTTAAAGCCTCTGCCTTCGGCTCAGGTCATGATTTCAGGGTCCTGGGATCTAGCCCTGCATCGGGCTCTCCGCTCAGCAGGGAGCCTGCTTCCTCCTCTCTCTCTCTGCCTGCCTCTCTGCCTACTTGTGATCTCTCTGTCTGTCAAATAAATAAATAAAATCTTTTAAAAAAAAATTGTCATTAAAAATTTTAGGTATGACAATGATATTGTGGTTATGATTTTTAAGCATCCTTCTTTTTAGAGATACTTGTTGGTTGAAATATTTATGAACGAAATTAGATATCCGGGATTTGCTTCAGAATCATCTTGTCTGAAAGAAGGGAGGGACAGATTTTGTCTAGAGGTGGAAGGCTGGAATGAAGGGCCATGAATTTATATTACGGGTACACGGGAGTTCACTGTTCCCATATACTCCTCTCTCTACTTAACTTCTAATACAAAGCTTAAAACAATAAAAAAAATTATAAAAGAATATTTAATAAAATGAGGAAATGAGTTAGGATTTCTGTCTGGAAAAAATTAAAGATACTTTCAGTGTGGTTCCAATTATGTGAAAATACACATTTATGTACATTTTAAAGCATTATTAGGAAAATAATGTTAGACCAATATTAACCAAAAAAATAGAGCCTTTATTTCTAGGTAATGGGATCGTGGAAGTTTTAATCTTATTCTTACATTTTACAATTTCCCCACAATGGACATATATTATTTTATAACAAAAAAGATTACAGCGATCACTCGTGTTGAAACACATTTAAGGCAAGAATGTTATCTTTCCTCCAGTCCATCAACAGAACGGGGCCCTCTCAGAAACCACGATTAGCCGGCTTGGCATGAAACCACCGGGCCAAAGCATCCACTCCAAGGGCTCATTTCTTGTTCAGTTTTTCTAACATTTTTAAAAGGATTAACCAGGAAGAAGACAAAAATTCAAATTTCACTTCTGTCTGCCACATTCGCATTCATTTCTGAGATCAAACTAATGTCAAGTAATCACTTCCAAGTTCTCAACGAGTCAGGCACGACCCGCAGAGCTAAAAACGGGAAGGAAGCGAGGCATCAGCGGCGGTCTACAAGCCACACTACTAACCCGTTTCAGGTCGGTTCAACACCCAGTGCTGCTGAGAGCCCCGTGAGAGCGCAGGGTCCTCCCTGCCGCAGGGGCTTTATGAAGCCGCCCGTTTCCGCGGCCGGGATGCAAACGTACTTGGGTTGACCGAAGCCACCATCACTGCCTCACAGATATTAGCCGCTTTTCTTCTGTTACGTGGTTTCTTTTACAAAGTTTTGTTTCTGTTTTCTTTCTCGGGAGGCTGTGTCACCCTATGTCTAGGCTGACGATAGGAAAACACAGTAGTAGTGCCCCTTGTCCCCAGTTTCAGGCGCCCGCGCTCCACCGAGGTCAGGAAGCAGACAGGCCGGCTTCTGGCACGGCCCCAGGTCAAACAGTGCCTACGTCATCCCACATCAACCAGAGAGGAAGGGTGAGCACAGGACAATAGGAGACATTGAGACTAGGAACCCACATATACCCTCCCAAACCCATTCATGTAACTTTTATTAGAGTATCTCGTTAGAGTTGTTCTATTCTTGGCCATCTCTCTTTTTTTTTAAAAGATTTCATTTATTTATTTGACAGGCAGAGATCACAGGCAGGCAGAGAGGCAGGCAGAGAGAGAGGAGGAAGCAGGCTCCCGGCTGAGCAGAGAGCCCACCTCAGGGCTTGATCCCAGGACCCTGGGATCGTGATCTGAGCCCAAGGCAGAGGCTTCAACCCACTGGGCCACCCAGGCGCCACGTATTGTTGGTCATCTCTTAATGTGCCTAACTTGTCGATGACACTCTACCCCAGGTATGCCCGTACAGGAAAACCTGTTAACACCTATAGGGTTCAGTACTCTCCAGGGTACCCGGCATCCACTGAGGGTCTCAGAACACATATCCACAGATACGGGGTGACCACACTGCATTTTATTGCAAACTCATTTGTTTTTAAAGATTTTATTTATTTATTTGACAGAGATCACAAGTAGGCAGAGAGGCAGGCAGAGAGAGAGGAGGAAGCAGGCTCCCTGATGAGCAGAGAGCCTGATGTGGGGCTCGATCCCAGGACCCTGGGATCATGACCTGAGCCGAAAGCAGAGGCTTAACCCACTGAGCCCTGCAAACTCATCTTAACACTAGCCTTGAACCTACAAAAGCCAAAAGAGGCTACGTGGTGGTGGTTTTACTGAGACCCAAACCAGCCATCCTCCCACTACAGCCGCCGAAGGGCGAACGGTGAAATTGCTCTTAGACTGCAGACCATCTCAACAGTGAGATGAACTTGCCCTTCTCTGAGCCCCACCGGTTAGGTTAGCTGAATAACCTTCTCTTCCATGTCTTCTCCTTGACTGTCACTACAGAAATCCTGGGCCTGCTTTCCCTCGGGAGGAGTACTAAAAGGGAAAAATCACCCAGCGTATGCAAGCCAGAAAAGACTAATGTTCGTAAGCCCAGCCGGTGAATGCGAAGTCAGTGAGAACTCCAGAAAAAAGTGTCGGGTGCTGTTAAGCTTTCTGCACTAGCACGCCTGCTGCTTGAGTGTCAACCCAAACACACACACACACACACACACACACACACACACACGGACAGGCATAGCTGAGATCTTTATCTGCACGTTCTTTTTTTTTCACTGGTTTTCAGCCTAGAAGGATCCCAAGTATACTCCACTACCTCCTGTAATGGCAGTCAGGGAAACGAGAATCTCTGTGGTCATCGGGGTCTTTGCTCAAACCTCTACAGTTTAAGCTTGTTAAGTCTCTTGGCTTGAACACTAACAGGATGGATTAAATCCACCAGTTACAAAGAAGGAGCCTGTTTCTCTCCTGTTTCCTGAATCTTTCGGGTGCTCCCCACAGCTGATCGCAGCACCTACCAGGGGAGTGGGACCAGGAGCTGAAGCCCAACTGACTCCAGGAAACAGCAAGGCAGCTGGGCCTTCTCTGCAGCCTTGCCTGTCCCTCAGGAGCTACTCCCTGACCTTGCAATCCCTTTGGAGTCAACCCAAGGGTCGCTGATATCAGATCTTGGGGAGGGGTGTTCCCTTTTAAAATTAAGGGCCCCTCAGAGAGATGAAGGGAAGCAACCAGGAGATCAAAGTTGGGGCCCAGGAGGAAATAAAATGTTCCCTTGAAGTGACTTTCAGTTCAGCCACTCAGTATCAGATCCTGCTTAATACTCCCCTTCTACACTTTGTTCCCTCCCTTTACTGCACTTCACAATTTCAGAGCGTGTGCATCTGTCTCCTTCCAGCTGTAAGCAGCAAGAACGTGGACCCTGTCCACCGAGCTTACCACTGAGGCGCCAGCACTAAAAACACTATCTGGAACAAAGCAAGCGCTCAATAAAGGCTTGTTTCTTCATTCAACAAACGCCTGCTACTGCTCACAAACGCCAGGGACGGTGCTAAGTCTTGGGGAATCCGGAGTGAGTAAGTCAGAAGGGGCCCTTGCCCTCGGGGTTGACACCCCATGGTGTGAACAAATAATAAACAAGTACCTAGATACAAGTACCTAGATACATAAGCAAGAGTCTACCCTTACTTGTTGGGAAGACCGTTCCCTTTCCTCAATAGGCAGTGGTGTGCACCTCCTACATCAGTGAACAAAACCGACCAACAACCCCTTCCCCTCAAGGGGCTTACACCGAGCTCATTCCCAATTCAGGTTCTGGGCTCCTTCTGTTCCCTCCATCCGGGACCCTGTCCCACCCCACCCCCCCACGATGTTCCAGGGCCACCTCTTTCCCATTCAGGCCTCATCTTGGCTCACCTCCTCAGGAGGGCTCTCCTTGACCACCCCGACTCGAGTCACCATCCCATCACCCCGCTTCATTACCCTCACAGCAAACACTTATTTTACGCATTTACGTGCTTGGTATTTGTCCCCGCCACCCCGTAAGTTCCCAAGGGTCTCCAAATGGGCCTCATCAGATTCGTCCTCCCCACCGCTAGCCCAGGGCCCTGCACGGCGCCGGCGCTCCGGAGCATCTGACTGCACTACCCTAAGTTGATGAAGACTACACAGAGCGCTCCTAACTAACCCGGCCAAAGCCGCCGCCGGCCAGACGCCCGGCGACCCGGGGCTCGGGCCCCGCTCTGCGGAAGCTCGGGCCGGTAAGCCCGGCCCCAGCTTCCCTGCCTGCGAGATGGGGACAGCGGCGCGCCCCTGCCGAGGAGCCCGCGGAAGGGAGGCCCGAGCGAAAGGCGGGATGCGGCGCAGGGCGGCCAGGTGCGGCCCGCGTCTCCCGGGCGACACTCACGTCTCGGAACTGGACCAGGCCCTTCTCGCCCAGGGCGCTGAGGCACTCGTAGGCCGTGCCGGACTGCAGGAACAGCTGCGCCAGGCACATGGTCTCGCTCCGGAACAGGGACCCCATGGCGGGCCAGCCCGCGCCCCAGCGGGGCCGGACGGGCGGCGGCGGCTCCGGGCCGCTCGGGTCGCGCAGTCAGCCGGGGCGGCCGGGGCCTCGGGCTCCTCCTGCGGCCTGGCCGCCGCCGCGCACCATGGGGCTCCGGGCTGCAGCGGCCGCCCCCGGTCCTGCCACCGCGGGCCCGCTCCAGCCGCTGCCGCCACAGCGCGCGCGAGACCCCGCCCCCCGGCTACAGCCGGTTCCGGTTCCGCCCCCCCCCCGCCGGCCGACCAATGGGCGCCCAGAGTTGCGGCCGGCCGCCGCGCCTGCGCCGGCGAGGCCAACCGGCACAAACCCGGCGGACGACGGCTGAGGTTCCAGGCGGAAGACAGCCGCTCGCTCAGCTCTTTAGACATTTTGGAAAATGAATTTTATTGAGGTTGTGCCATAAAGCTCGCCCGTTTAGGGTACACAATTCTGTGATTTTTAGTAAAGGTACAGAGTGGTTGTGCAGCCGACATCACGATCCGTGAACCCGAAAACGATTCCACCTGCTCAGCGCCGTCAGTCCCCAGCTCCCGGCCACCACCACCTACTTCGTCCCGTACGTGTGCCTATCGGACCGTTTCGTACCCACAGCATGACACCGCATCGTGCGTTTGCGCTGACTCCTGCCGCTGGCCCTTCTCTCGGGTCCTGCCCCGTGCAGACCAGACGGCGGGTCGGGCTCCGGCACTTCGCCCCTCTGGCCACGTTTGCCTCTGCCGATCCTCCACCCAGCAGCTACCGTCATCTCCGACACGGGACGTAAATCTCACGTAGCCCACTTTAAATCCTCTGGTTTCTCCCACTGCTTTCTCAATAAAATCCAAACTTCTCAGGACGGCCAGCAGGACCCCACAGGACCTGACTCCCTTCTTCCCCCCAGCCCTCAACATCTCCTTTGCCTGCTTTGGACTCCCTGTGCTCCAGCCACACCTACTTTACCTTCCCAGGTCGCTGCGCTTGAACTTGGTGATTCCTCCCTCTGCCCAGTACACCCCTCTCCTAGACCTTCTCAAAGCTGGCTCCTTGGTCCTCAGCTCCAATGCGCCTGCCTCTAAGGCTGTCCCAGACCCCTAGCTAAGGTAATCTCCCACCCCACCCCGTTTTATTTTCTTCATCACACCTCCAGATGACTGAAATTATCTTGTATTTATTGCCCATTTCCCCCCACTAGAATGTAAACTCCACTAAACAAAGGACATTGACTTGGTTATCTGCAGGGCCCAGCATGCAGAAGCCACTCAATAAATATTTCTCAAATGCATACATGAATGTATAAACTTAGAAAAGTTAAAACCATATGGCAGGTCCCTCAGATCCCATTCTTCTGCCAAAGTGAGCTTTTCCCCTCTTAACTACAAAAGTCATCCTAACAAAGCCCACCAAATCAGGCTCAATTTGCCTGTCCTTTGAAATTTTCAAACTAATTTTCCAGAGCTAGTTACATTAACTGCCATAGAAAAACTTTCTGAATTACTACAATTAATTGGCCAGTGGATATCTCCTTCTCTTTGACAAAAGACAATTGTTTTACTCTTTCTACAGGGTGTAATCACTTCCACCACAGAGATCCAGATCAAAGAAAAAGAGAAACAGAAGGGGAGGAATAGGTATTTCTCAGTGCAGTACACAGAGTGGTACTTGAGGGGGAAAACTTCTTTATGTCATTAATTACATGTTTAATATGAATCAGTAAAAAATAGAACTAGGCTTACAGATTTACACTGGAAAATGCAACAACGTATCTGCTGTGTCCAGGAAGTCCAGAGGCACCATGAATCCAGAGTGCGAAAGGGAAGACAGTCACATTTCAAAATTAGGTTTACTGACCCTGTACAAAGTCCATCTGAAACATGACTAAAATTTGTCTAGTCCACAAAGAAGATGCAGAGATTTGCCATGTGGCCCTGCGGGCTGTGGTTGAAGACATCCACTCCCCCACCCCCACACTATATCATGCTGTCTGTTCCCTCGTAGGGAGCCACAGGAGGAACTTCTCTCAAGCATCAACTAGGAAAAACTATCCTTCACTGAAAACCAGCTTATGATTCCTGTACCTGATCATACTTGTGCTGACCTCTCCTCCTGGTTTTGTTTTACTCTCCTCCCAATATTACTTTCCCTCCTTCAGCCTCCACATCTTCCCTCATCAATTTATTTTGTGTATATTTACCAAATAATACATACATTTTATAGTATATACATTTTTAAGGCTTTATGAATTTTTAATTCTTTCTTTGGAGTAGAGGAAATTAACCAATTCATCGGAAATATCTAAGAATTTGAAGAAAATACTTTCTAAGGTAAGAATAACATAAATGGACCAAAACTCCTGTGATTGTGGGAACTTGTGATATACACGAAAGCGTCTGATAACATTCATCTACGCAGTTGACCCTCTTGTGCATTTTGCTTGGTCTGGTCCAGCAATGAGAGTGTCTGCTCTGCATCGCTCCGCACACCTGGCTAGTTACGTATGTGAATTAAATCCGCAGTGCACTTAACTTTTAAAAAATCTAAAAAAGAAAGCACTGCGTTTATTACAACTTTACAAAGGCACAGAGGAGTATGACAAGTCACTGAAGCAAAAGTCTGTGGTCTGTAAGAAGACAGGTGGTAGTTGAATTTCAAGCTTTGCATGTTATGGTCCAGGGGTTACTGAGGAACGCAGCTAATACGAAGAAGGACACCAAGAGTAAGCCCTTGGCTACACACTGAGAATAAGGTTCCCCTGCAAGAAAGTGAACCAAATTAAGCACAATTCTTATTAACTTTTTGGGGAATTATTTAGTAGAAATAAACCAAAACAGTAATAGTGATCATTTCTAAGTGGCAACCTTATCAGTAAATTGTTTAAAACTTTCTATGTGTTTTTTAAGTTTTCTGTGACACATATTTTTAAAAAATATTTTAATTGGCAAAACATTAATGATAACCCTTCCAGAAACCTGCTTTACCATACCTTGATAATAACGAGTCAGTGGATATAGAAGTTGTGGCCAGCACACCTCATTTCTGTTACAGTCATACTCTGTAAAATTGATCTGGAATCTAGGAAACATTTTAGAAGATTACAATGGTCACAACAAAGCACGCTTCTGATGAAACATATCAAAACTTGATTAAAGAAAGAAACTTATTATTTTCAAGAATATATTTTTCTGCTTCCTAATAATGTCAGCTAGGTCGTGAACTAGATTACCTTGTCAGTGGTTGGGGTAACTGGGCAGGTATCTTAATAAAGTGGACAGATGCACTGACAGGGAAAAGGTCGGCCTTATCCTCACAGGTAAGCCCACACTGGAACTGCCAGTTCACTGTAGAGAACCTGGAAGGAAAAGATTACGCAGGTAACACACCCACCACTTGCTTCTAGTCTGTTAAGAGTATCAGGGAACCAACAGCAACAATAAAAATTGGGATTCTCCTAAAGAAGGCTCAAACTTGGGCGCCTGGGTGGCTCAGTTAGTTAAGCAACTGCCTTTGGCTCAGGTCACGGTCCCGGAGTCCCAGGATCAAGTCCTGCATCAGGCTCCCAGCAGTCTGTTGCTCCCTTTGACCTTCTCACCTCTCATGCTCTCTCTTACTGTCTCTCTCTCAAATAAATAAGTAAAATCTTAAAAAAAAAAAAAAAAAAGAAGAAGAAGAAGGTTCAAACTCTACTAGTGCTTTTCCCCCCGTTGGACAATGTAAATGTTCCAACATACCCACAAGGAGAGAGAGTAGCACGGCGAACCACCCAGCTACAATAATAAACAATTTAATACAAACAACAACTAGCCATCTTGGAGGGGTTTCCAGGTGCTGGGAGGAGTACGAAGGTGTTTTCTACACACCGTGTACACGCACAGCACACCACTCTCAGAAGACCGCTAGCAGCTGTGTTTGGTGGTTAACATCTGTCGTTTCTGCCCATCCAGTATCCCATCCCCTTCCTTCTGGCAACTGCACCCCAGCTTCTCCTTGGGGAAACCCCCTCTGCACAGTATTCCCTACTCAGTATGCACGGATTATTATATTCCCGGATCTCCCCTTTGTACCCCCTGAGAGAGCGAGCAGAATCCCTTACACACAGCTTTATAAATACCTGGGAGAACAAGTTACCATTATACACGTAGATGATAACATGTTTCATTTATACACATAATCATGTCACGAATAACTGTAATTCATAAATAAACAATCCGGCTGCAGGTTAGCATTTCCCAATTCTCTGGAGCACCTGCCACTTTACTGACTTATCCGAGATGCGACCATACCTTGTCTCTACGCCAACTATCTCGTGCTGAGTCATCCCTTCCACTGCGCCAGCATCTGA
Organism: Taxidea taxus jeffersonii; assembly: GCA_003697995.1. NCBI lineage: Eukaryota > Metazoa > Chordata > Mammalia > Carnivora > Mustelidae > Taxidea > Taxidea taxus. The sequence goes on along the minus strand of ML102303.1, from coordinate 32,495 downwards.
GACGAGGATGCGGATGTGCAGCCGGGCAGGAATATCCGCGCAGATGCCACGCACGCGGACAGGTGGGGCTGCGCCTGGGTCGGGGGCATCAGCGCCTGGAGCAAAAATCAAGTTGTGCATTTTGGAAAAAATAATCATGGGTTTTGTACAGTGCCATGATACAGAGGCAAAAATGGGAAATGTTGTGGGATAGGAATCACATGTGCGCATCTCTCGACTCGCAGGCTCTGGGTATCGTCACTCCGTGGCCCTGCGAGCCCTCCTGTTCGAAACGTTTCCTCGTCTGTTAAGTCAGTCACCGGAAGTTTTAAAATCCCGGACCCACATGGTAAAAGCAGACATCCGGATCCAGTTCCCAAGCTCCAAGCTCCCCGGAGCTTTACAGAAATACCCTCCAGTTGCAGTAAAACACCATGAGGCCGAGTCCCGGCTGACACTGTTCTAAGACAAGGCGTCTGAGACATTTACGATCCGTGCGAACAGGTCAGTTAGTAGGGGACAAAGACCGAAGAAGCAATTTCCTATTGGGTTGCCAGAGAGTAACACAATGAAGAGAACAAACCCGACTAAGTAACTGCGGGAGGCAAATCATGAGGGGACACTGGAGGGACTTGAAAGTTGGTGACAGTGTATGACTTCCAACTTCCTCCTCCTCGATGCACATGTTTGACATCGCTTCTGTTTATCAACCAGGACCGGGGTTGATTTTGGCTTAGAGAGAGAAGCCAACCACTTTCACCCTGAAGGCAATAAAATGTCACCTCCTCAGACTTCTTATGTAACCTTGGGGTTACTCTACCTCCAAACCCCCCAGGCTTTCTACTTCTCAGGTGCTTTACTGACTCCTTCCATCCATCCCTTAGGCATGCCATAGCCCACCCAGCTGGCCTCCGTGGCAAACCCCAGGGGCTGAGAAGCCCCAACCTCTGGGTTCTGTTTCCAAATGAGGATCTTACTCTGGGCCTAGTGACTTGAGCATGGGGCACAGGAGGATAGGTGAGTCACAGCCTCCGTTCCTCATGGCCCCCGGGACCCCTCCCAAAGTCAGAGAGTGATTTGGGGGCACTTCTGGCCCACAGACATATTACATGGTCCCTCGCCGGCCCAAAAAAATCTTTAAAAAAAAAAAAAAAAAGAAGGTGAACCCCACTACTGCCTGGGCCACACGCACTCCGCCTCCTGGTGTTCCGTCCTCTACAGACCAGACGCTGCAAATTCCTCCGCCCAAAGGCACAGGACTGCAGCCTTTCCACGGGGCCTGGGTGGGGCCTGCTCTCTTACCCACTACACCTTCACTGTCCTGAGAGACATTTCACACCAGACAGTTCACCTAATTAAAGTGTACAATTCAATGCTTTTTGGTATATTCAGTTGTATGGCCATCACCAAATTCCATTTTTTTTTAAAGATTTTCTTTATTTATTTGACAGACAGAGATCACAAGTAGGCAGAGAGGCAGGCAGAGAGAGAAGGAGAAGCAGGCTCCCGGCTGAGCAGAGAGCCCGATGTGGGGCTCCATCCCAGAACCCTGGGATCATGACCTGAGCCAAAGGCAGACGCTTAACCCACTGAGCCACCCAGGCGCCTCACCAAATTCCGTTTTTATTGCTCCAGAAAGAAACCCTGTATTCATTAGCAGTCCCTCCTCACTCACTCCCATCTGTGCCAGCCCCTCGCGACCAGCTGCTCTCTGTGGCGGCAGACCGGCGCATTCTGGGCATCCTGTACACATGACACCGTACGGTTCAGGGTCATGTCTGTCTGGCTTCTTTCACTTGGCATCATCTTTTCAATCACCTTGTTTTAAATTAACAACATTGCTTTTATAAACTATAAAATCTGGTCTCAACTGCCCATACTCCTGGCAATCGAAAACAGCAATGCAAACTGAAACAGACTGAAAACCTTCAATCTTCATTTAGACTTTCTTTTTTTTTTTTTTAAGATTTTATTTATTTATTTCAGAGAGAGAGAGAGAGAGAGCATGAGAGGGGAGAAGGTCAGAGGGAGAAGCAGACTCCCCGTGGAGCTGGAAGCCCGATGTGGAACTCAATCTCGGGACTCCAGGATCATGACCTGAGCTGAAGGCAGTTGCTCAACCAACTGAGCCACCCAGGTGCCCTAGACTTTCTTTTATGAAGGCTGTTAGCTCATAAAGCAACCAGGCACTGAACTTCATGAAGATTTCCTCTTAAAAGGGGAGGGGGGGCGGGGCCGCGGTGCAGGGCGCCTGGGTTGCTCAGTTGTTAAGCGTCTATGTTCAGCTCAGGTCATGATCTCGGGGTCCTAGGATCAAGCCCCACATGGGGCTCCCTGCTGAGCGGGAGGCCTGTTTCTCCCTCTCCCACTCCCCCTGCTTGTGTTCCTGAGGCCTCATGGATAAGAGGTAAAGAATGTGAAGAACCTGATGCCCAGAGAGCTAACCTCTAACAGACCTCAGCCAAGCTGTAGCGAAGGCAGAAGACTCATCCCACAGGCTCCCATGCACAGCCCACATCACGCACTGCTAGTGACAAGCTACCCGCCGCACATCTCTGCAGCTCTGACTTACGGATTATTTCCAGCCAGCCGTCACTAGGATCCTTGTAATCGGAGTTGCCTCTCATTGCAACGTGAGTTGCTCGTACTAACGAGTCAAGTAGTTCAGCAGCATTCTCCCTGCAAGAGAGGAAGACACTTCTCAGCGCACGGCCAGTGGGGCTCATCCTGAGGTCCTATCCAGGGAGTGTCCAGGTTGTGCTTCCTGGGGGCCCAAATAAAAACTTGCCAGAGAAGTGGCATTAAAAGCTGGCTGGGCGTCTGCATTCTCTTCGATGGCCTGCCTAGGAGGAACCTAAGCCACTCGAGGAAGACATGCAGAAGCAATCGTTTACTCTGGGTTTTAAATGTTGGTGACTCATGTTGCTATCATGTAGTTTACAGACTCCGTTGAGTGTCATAAAACTTGGGAGGTATGTAGATCATGTACCAAGTTACCAGGCTAAATTTACAGGCCAGAGGGATCCGAGAGCAAAAGGAACCAAATATTTAGCTAGAACTTTGAGCCATAAAATCAAGTGAAGATTAAGAACTGGAACTTAGGGATGCCTGGGTGGCTCAGTTGGTTAATCAGCTGCCTTCAGCTCAGGTCATGATCCCAGCATCCTGGGTCTGAGTCCCGCATCAGGCTCCTTGCTCGGCGGGGAGCCTGCTTCCTCCTCTCTCTGCCTGCCACTCTGTCTGCCTGTGCTCACTCTTTCTGACAAATAAATAAATAAAATCTTTAAAAAAAAAAAAAAAGGAACTGGAACTTAGCAGGGCCGCTGGGTGGCTCAGTCGGGTAAGCACCTGAGTCTTGATTTTGGCTCAGGTCATGATCTCAGAGTTGTGAGATTGAACCCTCCATTGTGCCCCATGCTAGGCATGGAGCCTGCTTAGGATTCTCTCTCTCCTTCTCTCTTTAAAAAAAAAAAGAAGAAGAAGAAGAGGAATTGGAATTTCGCATCCCTCCTTCCCAGTGATGTCATTGGCAGGTACAAACCTTATGAACTGCAAGGCAGAGACCACCAACTCCTGCCTTAATCCCCACAGTCAAGACCCTTGCTGGAAACTTACACCTACTGTCTACTTCCCTGCTTAGTGCCTCCCCATCTTTTCCCAGCTCCCCAGAGAACATGCTACTCAGGATATGCTGCAGATGAAATGGGGTCAGAATGCATGCACTTATAAACGCCAATGAGATACTCCTTTACACCTACTGGGACGGCAACTATCAAAACAACAAAAATTAACCAGTGTTGGGAGGATGTGGACAAACTGGAACCATCTCACATTCCTGGTAGGAACATAAAATAGTGCCAACACTGAAAGCGATGCGGTGGTTCCTCCAAAAATTAAGCATCTAATTCCTGTATGACCCAGCAATTCCTCTCCTGCGTATACACCCACAATCACTAAAGGCAGGACTCTAGTCAAAACCGGCACATGAGGGCACCTGGGTGGCTCAGTTAGTTAAGCGACTGCCTTCGGCTCAGGTCATGATCCTGGAGTCCCAGGATCGAGTCCCGCATTGGGCTCTCTGCTCAGCAGGGAGCCTGCTTCTCCTTCTCCCACTCCCCTCTCATGGTCTCTCTCTCACTCTCTCTCTCTCTCAAGTAAATAAAATCTTAAAAAAAAACAAAAACAAAAACCGGCACATGAACCTTCACAGCAGCACTGTTTGACGGCCAAAGGCGGAACAACGCTGGTGCCTGTGCAGAGACGAGCGGATAAACCAAAGGGAACAGAGCCCTGACACCTGCTACAGCGTGGATAAACCTCGAAAACATGAAGCTGAGTGGAAGGGGCCAGATACCAAAAGCCACCTACTGCAGGATTCCATTTATAGGAAAGGTCCGGAACAGTCAGTCCCTAGAGACAGAACACAGACCGGTGGTTGTTGGGGGCGAGGGAGGGGAGAACGAGGGGCGGATAGTTAATGGGTACAGGTTTTCTTCTGCAGAGGCAGAACTAAATAAGGGCGGTGGTTGTACAGCATCATGAGTGCACTAAATGTCACGGAACTATTTACTTTAAAATGATTAATTATGAGGCGCGTGGGTGGCTCAGTCGTTAAGCATCTGCCTTCGGCTCAGGTCATGATCTCAGGGTCCTGGGATCGAGCCCCGCATCGGGCTCCCTGCTCAGCCGGGAGTCTTATTCTCCCTTTCCCACTCCCCCTGCTTGTGTTCCCTCTCTCACTGTGTCTCTCTCTGTCAAATAAATAAATAAATAATCTTTTAAAAAAATAAAATGATTATGTTACATGAATTTTACCTCAATTAAAAAAAAAAAAGAATGCATAAGCATATCCATAAACACACCTTCCAAATGCCACCCAATTAAGTACAAGGTTCCTTATACACCATGTAACAAGGCTTATGTATTCTTTTTTTTTTTAAGATCATAGTTATTAATTTAAGAGAGAGAAATCCAAGAGCACAAGCAGGGGAAGGACAGAGGGAGAAGCAGACTCCTGGCTGAGCAGGAAGCCTGACACAGGACTGGATTCCAGGACCCTGAGATCATGACCCAAGCAGATGGCAGCTGCTTAACCAACTGAGCCACCCAAGCACCTCAAGGCATATGTATGCTTTCAGTGTTAATCACACCGATTACATCTGCCTCCTGTCCTTTTTATGCTTGGAGGAGTACTGTGTTCCAACAGTGGACAGACTTTAGCAGAGCAACTGCATAAATATGGATGAAAGGGTTCTAGTGCCAACAAAGAACTGTATTTTCCCTTTTATCAATGTTCAGATCAATTTTTTTTTTCTTTTTTTTTAGTAGGCTCCACACCCAGTATGGAGCCCAATGCTGGGCTCAAACTCACCACCTCGAGATGAACAGCTGAGCTGAGATCAAGAGTCCTGACGCTTACCCAGCTGAGCCACCCAGGGGCCCCGAATCAGTTCTAAAGAAACTATTGTCCACTCCCACTTTCCACAAATGTGTTATACAGACTGCAATTTTTCACATTCATGTTGTCTTTCGTTTCATGGGGTGAATTCATTTTAAGCAAACCACTCAAAAGGCAGGTAGATTCACCATGATACACTCACCTGAGCCGAGTACAGTTTTCACGGATCCCGACTTCTAGAAGACACCCAGACAGTGTATCTTCGCCAAACAAAATGGGTCTGAAAGTTGCTGATGTACACAAACCCTTTCCAGCTAGAAAATAAAAAGATAATCCTCTGACTATTTTTGCTAAAATGAAAGTAAAGATTTACTTCAAAGTTTTTCTTGGAAAACAGAAAACCATCAGTAGAAATAAAGTTTCCAAGTTCCCCAAGAACTGAAGTCATGGTTACTCTAATCTTTTCAAAGCTGAACAAAGAGGCCTTTCTGTATCCGAATACTTGGCCCAGGATCAATGGTCTATTCTGAACATGAAAGTTAATGCCTTCTGGCACCAACGCAAAGATTTCCCATTGTTTGGAACAAAGTTATGGTCATATCTCCAATTACCACCATCTGGGGCTACAGGCAACAATGACAAGAGACTCTCCAGCCAGGCCCGTATTTAAAGATTTTATTTATTTGTTTGTTTGTTTGTTTGAGAGAGAGAGAACATGCACTATGAGCAAGAGGAGGGCACAGAGAGAGGTAGAGAGAGAATCTCAGGCAGACGCCCCGCTGATCACAGAGCTGGACTCAGGGCTCCATCTCATGACCCTGAGATATGACCTTGAGATTATGACTTAAGCCGAAATCAAGAGTCGGCCGCTCAATGGAGCCACCCAGGAACCCCAGCCAACCCCCATTTAAATCTCCCTTACGAGTAACCATCATTTCAGGAGCAAAGTTAAATTTAAAACCAAACAAAGAAAGCTGTAGAAGCATGATCTCCTCCACCCTCCCCATGAGCTAAATAAACCAACAGGAATTTAAAGTGATTAACTACTTGATTAGATTAAAAATCAGGCCCTATTTCCAATTCTAGTTTGTCAAAGAGCAATCAGATTACCAAACCAGATTACCCGATTGCCAAAGGTGTAAGGCCGTCTCAGCATTCATCCTGTTGATATCCAGAGCTCGAACTGGCTTGCCAAGTTGGTAACCTAGCCAAACGGGATCATGGGAAGTAGCTAAAGTTAACCTAACACGGCAAACCCTCATCAAATAGTATAAAAGAGGAATAACACAGCGAAAGGAAACCTACAGGCAAAGTTTTGTCAGAATACGCTTGAGAAAAGAAACTTGTCTTTTGTTTTTTTTTAACAAAGATATTTGTGTGACTTTTTATTTTTTTTAAGATTTTATTTATTTATTTGACAGAGAGAGAGAGATCACAAGTAGGCAGAGAGGCAGACCAGAGAGCCCCATGCAGGGCTCAATCCCGGACCCTGAGACCATGACCTGAGCTGAAGGCAGAGGCTTAACCCTCTGAGCCACCCAGGCACCCCTGTGTGACTTTTTAAATAAATTCTAAAAATAAAATCTGAGGGACACCTGAGTGGCTCAGTCGGTTAAGCCGCTGCCTTGGGCTCAGGTCATGATCCCAGGGTCCTGGGATCAAGTCCACATAGGGCTCCTTGCTGAGCCTGCTTCTTCCTCTACCTCTGCCTGCCACTCCCCTGCTTCTGCTCTCTCTAACAATAAATAAAATATTAAAAATAAAAAAATAATAAAATAAAATCTGAAAAGGCATGAGCAGGCAAGAGTCAGTCCCCGCCCCGTCACACCGGGAATGAAGAGCCGAGCAGGCCAGTTACTGAGTACTCGTGGAGTGGTCACCACTGCTGGTCCCAGGCGCTTTTGATGAGGGAGCAGAAGGCTGGCTGAGGACAAGGCAAAAGCTGGCACCTTACACCCTCTCTCCCCACACCCCACCTCAGTGACATGCGTGACATCCCTCAGGCACTCCTGGCTGCCCTAAAAGAAAAACTTAAATAGTTAACTTGCAGAGATCACAGTCCAGCAAAGCAGGAGTCTCCCTTGGTTTACAAACGTCCTAGTGATTAACAACAAAGAAGCTATCTTATCAATAGCCTAACTTGCAGAGACAAGCAACTCAGTTCCTAAAGCCCTAACACTGCCCTCACGTCCATAAAACTGAAGGAGACTGAGATGAAAGGAAATATAAATAAAGTTAAATTTCTTCTAAACCTAAAGCTCATTGACAAGGACGCTTGATAGGAGGAATGTGACATTCCACCAGGAAACTCCCAACTGTCTTCATGCTAGTGCCTCATTAGAGGTAAAAACAACCTTGGCTTGACGATAACCAGGCCTCCAGTATCCTGACAGTCTTCTGAACACGCCCTTTGTCCTCACCTCCCCAACTTACTAGTATATAATAGACCACTCCTCACATCCCCAGGGCAGCATCTCTTCCTGCCCACGGGTCCTGTCCCCGTGCTTTAATAAACCACCTTTTTTGCACCAGAGACGTCTTAAGAATTCTTTCTTAGCCGTCGGCTCCGGACCTCACCCCACCGAACCTCACCCCACCGAACCTCACCTAGGTTCTAGAACTTCATCACTTTGAAAGGAGACTTAAACCAAAGCAACCTTTGGATGGAACTCTCTGATAAATCAATCCCACCCCGGTGATTCAGGTCCTATTCCCATTCTCTCCTATTAGCCCACCTTACTACTTCTACTTTTTTATTATGAAAACGTTCACATGTACACAGAGATGAAGGGAATACCACCCAAAATCAACAACCGTGAATAATTAGCCAGACTGGTCTTCTCTGGATTACATCAGCATATACATAGATTATTTTTGGCGAGACCTTTTGAGAGCTGTAGACTTGACCCTTCACCTCTAAGAGCTCTAACATACATCTCCCGGAATGAAGGATATTTTCCTACATAACCATGATACCAATATTCCTCCTGAGAAAATTAGTAATTTCTAATAATCAAAATGTATCCAACTCATACCTCTACTTGCTCGTATGTCCCCAAAAACATGTTTCAGAGCCATTTTTACAAACCGAGACGCAATCAGGGTTCATGCCTAGTGCTTGTTTCCCACCTTACCTCTGAGCATTCCTGAACCAGCAAGAATTGAACCTGGGTTCCTTCCCGAGCCCTCCTCTGGCCGCTGGTCGGTCCCTGCCCATCTCCACCTCCCACCTGCTGGTTGCTGCCTCCCTGGCAACCCCCGGGGTTATTCCTGTTCCCAACCCACACTATCTCCTCTCCCAGGTACAATCTCCTCCACACAACCCAGAATGGAAACTTGCCGAGTGCAGAACTCTGACTCAACTCTGCTTTTCTCCCAGCACTAAGATCAGAACCTGCACAAACTACGTACTTGACATAGGTCCTCCACGATGGGAAGTGGAGGTGGACGGTCAACATTCCACTGCTCTGAAGTTCTAGGCCTATCCGTGAGTCCAGCCCACATGTATTAATTATCTTCTATTGTTCTCTGTTGTTTCTATGACCTGGTGCCGTCTTTCCAAGTAAGAGAGTTAATTCCTTGAGAATCGGGCCTCACAGTGTACTCCTCCCAAAACCGTTCCTGCCTCAGAAAGTGCTAGAGAATGAATGGCGGTCCATACACAAACTATCTCACGGACTGATTGGTTCTGGGTTGCAATCAATTTATTCTTTTTTGATAAGAGCGTCAACATTTTTCACATATTCTGATGGTATTTCTCAGAAATCCTGTTAAATTAAGTCATGAAATGAAAACCCTTAAATTTCAGGAGCCTGCTTTGAAATCCAACTATAAAGTCCAAAGCTCCACATTAACAAGTACACTAAAATCTCATTTAAAACAAAGTAAAATTGGGGCGCCTGGGTAGCTCAGTGGGTTAAAGCATCTGCCTTCAGCTCAGGTCATGATCCCAGGGTCCTGGGATCAAGCCCTGCATCAGGCTCTCTCCTCAGTGGGGAGCCTGCCTCCCACCACCCACCTACCTTTCTGCCTACTTGTGATCTCTCTGTCAAATGAATAAATCTTTAAAAAAAAAAACAAAGGGGGATGCCTGGGTGGCTCAGTGGGCTAAGCCTCTGCCTTCAGCTCAGGTCATGATCAGGGTCCTGGGATTGAGCCCCACATCGGGCTCTCTGCTCGGCAGGGAGCCTGCTTCTCCCTCTCTCTCTGCCTGCCTCTCTGCCTACTCCTGATCCCTCTCTCTCTGTCAAATAAATAAATAAATCTTTAAAAAATTTTTTAATTAAAATAAATAAATAAAAGAAAGTAAAATTGGGCAATGCTATACTTGTACATAATCACAAAATGCACGATGTGACCAGAAGTTCCCAGTCCCTGTGAACCCATCATCTATAGCTTCTTAGTTCTATAAAAGCTAATTTCACCAACATTATTGGGCATTATCTTTTTTTCAAAAGACTAGTAGCTAAAGAGACAGAATGTTTTGCATTTACAACAACTTGTTACTATCTAGGAAACTTCATGTAAAAAAAAAAAATAGTTGTTATCAGAAAAAGAATACAGTGTCACAAAAGAGGAGAGAAAGGTTAGAGTCAGAGTGACTTACAATGATTGTAGTATAAGAGTACTGAATTCAAATGTTTGTAGGGTCAGCAACTGACATACACTGTCTTACCTGGATTTCCAGAAAATTCCTTTTCATCACCACTATTATAGCTTAAAAATTTTACTGTAAATCTCTGTGTCATGATCCCTAGAAATAAAACAAAATGAAAATACAATGTGCACAATTTCACTAGGAAAAGGAATTATCCCCCATAGTGTTATTTTCTTTCCCTTATAATTACATTTTGACATACAAAAGGAAAGTTTTCTGTTAAATCACAAATACAAATAAGAAACAAGCCTGACTTAATTTTACATGTAATAATTATGAGAATCTTAAAGAAAGAAAAAGAAACGTTTTAAACTGAAAACATTCTCACTGCCCTCAACAAACTTACCTTTCTGGTGGGCATTAATTTCTACCCAGATAATTTTGACATCTAGTTCACTGATTGTATTATTATTCCATCTGAAAATATAATGTTCTTCCACATTCACGTTTCTGGAGGCTGATTCATTGCTTAAAAGTGTTCCTGCGAATAAAAAACACTTTCATAAATCAACGAGCCTCCTGAGGGCTCAGGCCAATCCCGGGCCCCACCGAGCCAGCACCAGCCCCTCCCCGACAGCATCACAGTGTCCCGGGGAGGTATGCCCGTCTGCTCCATTGCCGGAACCCCAGGACACTGCTCGTAGCTTGACACACAGCACACGCCCATTCCAGTGCTCAGCAAGGACGAAGGACGACAGAATGTCAGCCTGGGAGCAGAGGCCCGCCCTCTAGCTCGCTACCATATCATAGGTACTTTGCTAAGATCTGAGAAATGAATATAGTTGAGAATTTCAACACACTGTAAGGAAACACAAAAATCCTTCGAGAACAACAAAAGTCCTGGTGCTATTAGCGGAACTCTGAATGTCTCGTTTGGCTGCGTCAAGACGGCAAAGTTTAGTTATTTAAAAAAAAAAAAAAAGAAGCAGAAGAAGGAGAAGAGAGAGAAGAAGCCCACATGTGGGCTCCCTGAAGACCAGCAGGGCCCCTGGCGCCCACAGAGCTAAGGGCTATGAGGAATGGCTCCAAGAGGCAGATGCGCTGTGCAGCGAGGAAAGACAGAGTCAGGAACAAACCAAATGTGGGCCAGATAAACTTCTAACTGTGGGGAAGCTCCTTAAATTCTTTGTAAAAATCAGGGCACCTGGGTGGCTCAGCAGGTTAAGCCTCTGCCTTCGTCTCAGGTCTTGATCTCAGGGTCCTGGGATCGAGCCCCACATCGGGCTCTCGGCTCAGCAGGGAGCCTGCTTCCCCCCTCTCTCTCTGCCTGCCGCTCTGCCTACTTGTGATATCTCTCTCTCTCTGTTAAATAAATAAAATCTTAAAAAAAATTCTTTGTAAAAATCTATTTCTCTCCAGGACTACGTATCCCTTCTCAGAAAGGACCTACAAGTTTCTGCAGAGGTGACGGAGAGCGTGAGTTCGAATACCTGTCCTGGTGACGAATGCGTCTGGGTCGGCTGCTTCCTCATAGGTTACTCTCGGTGTAACGATGCCTGAGAAGATTCCAGGGTCAGTTAGTCTCCCAAGGACGACAAGGCCCAGCACCAGCATGTTGACTTGGTCAAGGGCAAGCTTACCAAGCAACTATGGTGACCGCGCCTTTCCTGTGTGCCAGTTACTAACCCTCCCCCCCCCAGACCCCCCCCAGGGGGATCCCACTGGCCTTGGCGTCTGGTGATAACTGGGGAGGAGACTGGCAGGCAGGTACAGTGATCAGAGAGCTTCTACCCTGCAGGAGCGAACACGCAGGCCGCTGCCAGGGTGAGCAGAAGACGGCGCGCTCGCTCTAGAAGCAGTCTGGCGCTGCCTCAAAAAGTCAAATCATGGGGTGCCTGGGTGGCTCAGTTAGGGGTCTGCCATGGGCTCAAATCATGATCCCAGGGTCCTGGGATCAAATCCCGCATCAGGGTCTCTGCTCAGCAGGGAGCCTGCTTCCCCCTCTCTGCCTGCCTCTCTGCCTACTTGTGACCTCTGTCTGTCCAATAAATAAATAAAATCTTTAAAAAAAAAGTCAAATCACCACATGACTTGGCCATGGGGCGACTGGGTGCAGGGCCAGAGAGATGCGAACGTGTGCCCGCACAGACACTCGCACACGAGCGTTCCCAGCAGCACGACCACAGCTGCCAACAACGTACCGAACAACCCAAACGCCACAAAGGATGAACGGGTGACATATGAGGCACGATCATTCGCGGGATGGAACGGGACCCGCCATGAAAAGGAGCGGAGTTCGGGCCGCGTGGCGGCGGAGGAAGCCTGCGAACACGCCAAGGCACGGCGGCCCACTACGGCAGGCTCCCTCGCGTCCAGCAAGTGCGAAAGCCACAGGGACAGAAAGGGGACGAGTGGTCGCTAAGGGTCAGGGTATAGGGTCTCCTTTAGGGGCAGGAAAACGTTCTGGAACTAAACGGAGGGGTGGTGGCACAGCTCTGTGAAGGAACGAAGTGCCCCGAACTGTATACCTCAACATACTTAATTCTCCGTTGTGTGAGTTTTACCTCCATTTGTAGGGAAGAACGAATACGTGACGTGCTGCCCCATGGAACTGGGCTTTCTCTGAGGAAAACCTTTCCCTCAGTTGGCAGTTGAAGTATTTTAAAGTTGATCCAGTGGAAGTGATTTATATCCTCATGAGATCCCGATTTATGTAGACTCGGGTCTGTGTTCCTTTCTTTTCTTTTTTTTTTTAAGATTTGTTTATTCATTAGAGAGAGAGAGAGAGAGCACGAGCGGGAAGGGGCAGAGGGAGAGGCTGAGAAGCAGACTCCCCACTGAGCGCACAGCTCCACTACCCGGGACTCGAACCCACAACCCTGCGATCATGACCTGAACCAAAATCAAGAGTCGGGTCGCTTCACCGAATGAGCCACCCAGGAGCCCCACGTTCTTTTCTCAGACCGATGTGACATACCTCCCACCGCACCATTCTTGATCTTTGCATGGATGACGCCACCATCTTGCTCTTGGTAGTCTTCCAAATTAGTATCGCACCGAACGTCAAAATTCTGAAGGAACGCCACCGGCGCGTTCTGCACGCACTGCCCAGCCAGGGACACCTGAGGATAAGGGAAATCCCAACAGGGCTGTGACCTCTCTCAAATCACAAAACACAGGTCAGCGGCCCGTGCAGGCATTCTTCCCGCAGCCCGCGCCTACTGCTGGGCTAGTCTTCAAATAATGTCGAGTTCACTGACTAGATGAGCCACAAAATCAACTATCCAGTTCATTCCCTAATCACAGTCTGGAAGCCGCCGGCTGAGGAGTAGAAGTATGTAACGTAAAATAAGAAAACTCCTGGGCGTCTAGGTGGCTCAGTGGGTTAAGCCGCCGCCTTCAGCTCAGGTCATGATCTCAGGGTGCTGGGATCGAGCCCCGCATCGGGCTCTCTGCTCAGTGGGGAGCCTGCTTCCTCCTCTCTCTCTGCCTGCCTCTCTGCCTACTTGCGATCACTGTCTGTCAAATAAATAAATAAAATCCTTAAAAAAAAAAAGAAAAAAGAAAACTCCTTGCTGCATTTGCTTTGCAGAAACGTATATTCAACTTCATTTTTTCCTCCCTCAGGACAAACAGATTTTTGTTAAAACCATAAAAATGGATTCTTTGAACAGCTAAGAGAGACGGTTTAGACTCCCACATTTTCTTCCCACAAATATCTTTTCCTCATGGTTTTGGACTTAAAAAAAAAATAAAGGTTTTATATAAAACTCTACAGCCTTGAGATATTTTTCAAAGTTCTAGAATATTACATTAAACTGTATACTTATAGCTTATTAGAAATTGGCTGTTAAACTAACAGAAGCTCAGAATGGTAGTTAGTTCCATGGAAATTGAGAGAATGTCTTTTGGTTGGGAAGTTCACTCTGAGATTTAGCAAAAACAGTGGCTAATTTAAGAGGGACTGCTAAAATCCACAGACCATAAAGAGCTGCACGCCTGAGAAGTCCACAGGAGAAAAGTAACTTAGAATAAGATTCTTTAAGTTAAATTAACAACAGGATGGGAAAAAATGTTAAAGGCCCCGAGCATATCGACACTGAAATTCTTACCTGCGGAATGGTGAAATATGCCTTGTCTGCAGTCATGATCGGATCTCCTTGCTTGTAACCGAAGTCTGAGAGGTCTCTTAGATCAGCATGCAGATGCACTTCAAAGGAAGCACGCTGCTGAGAGGAGCTGTAGGTCAATGACAAGGATGACCACTACTCCTCGTGGCTGTATCTCCTTTAAATTTTTGTTTTACTTTTTTAATTACAAAAATAATACATGGACTAAAAGCCACAGAGGTGCACATTTGAAAGTGGTTAGTGGTTAATTTTCTGTTACCAGAATTCTAGAAGGAGGAAGGGGAGGAGGAGGAAGAGGGGGAGGAGGAGGGGAGGAGGGGGAAAGAGAAGAGAAGGAGAGACGAGAGGAGAAAAGGGAGGGAGAGGAGGGGGAGGAAGAAGAAGAAAAGAAGGAGGAGAAGAAGAAAAAGAAGAAGAAGGAGAAGAAGAAAAAGAAGAAAACTGTCAAATTTCGACATCGGGAAAGGTACAAGAAAGAAACTCAAGCCCCCCCAGCGAGCCCAGCCCTCCTTCCCCAAACCCAGATCATCACTGTTAACTGTTTGCGGGATCAACAATTTCTCTCCAGTGAGGCCCAATTCTTTCCAATCCTTAATGCAAAATAAACTTGCTAACGGAAACCTAGAACCGAGTGGCGACCAGAGGCGGTGAGGCCGGGGCCTCGATAGGACACGCACGTGGAGCCGTGGTAGAAGTAGCCCAGGAAGGGCGAGTTGGCGGGCGAGGACTGCACACACAGGAACGGGAACCAGCCCGGCGCCCCGCGGCTCTCCTGCACAGAGCACAGGTGGTCAGACTCGGGACTGACGTCGCCTCCGAAAACGCCGGTGAAACAGGCCTCTCTGAACAGCTCCGTTAGATCGGGCGAGCATTCCTGGAAAGGGAACAGAGGGGCAGTGAGCAGACAGAAGCTGCCGTGGGGCGCCCCCGTCTCCAACCCCCCAGCAGCTCTCAGGCAAGCAGGACGCTGCTGAAGAAGCCTGCAGCGGAGTCTCCCGTCCAGCCTCCTAGTGCTCTGAGCTCACAGGAAGTAAAATCCTGCTGGAATTTCTCTCATCAATTCCCTAATAAGCCTCCCGGTCAGGAATTTCAAACCGTTCAGGGAATCCCATCCTTACTGGGGACGTGAGATGTGCCCACAAAAAAGAAAGAGAGAGAGAAAGAGAAAGAAAACAGTAAGAGAAAAAAATATGGAATAGACTCCAAATGGGGAATAAAACAGAATAAACGTCTCTCTTTTTAATCGCCATCACCATCCGAATCCCGAGCCCAGAGAAACCTAAGACATTTCGAGTCAGGGCAAACAGTCCAAACTCCTAAGAATCCTTCTGGTCCGCATGAGAACACGACCCAGTTAATGTCATCAAGAAGTGACTTCATTCCTGTATTCGGTCATTCGTCCATATTCTTCCCTGATTCACAGAGCGCTGAAAGCTCAAAGTTATGTCCTGAATCCCTTGTTTACTGACAGAAGAAGAATACATTTTAAACAAGAACAGTTCAAATTAAAGAATGGATCACATGTAAAGTGGTGAGTAGCAGCTCTCAGAAGACCTCACTGACCCAGAAGGCCAGTGGCTGGCACTGCGTACATCGATACTAAGTATGACAGACACGAAAGTCAGAAAGCAGGCACAGGACCGCAGTCTGGAAGACAGAGGACAAGAATACCATCTTGACACTTCCACTGATACTGATTTATGATGTGTTGCATTTTTTGATTAAATACAATTGTTATTGTAAGTGTAATTGTTAGTATGAGATCTACCGTAAATTTCCCTTTTCTGCTTTTCCCTTTTCTGTTTTGTGAAACCAACCACAACATAATTGTGCTCAACCACAAACAGGAGTGACTGGGGTCCCAGGAAATGTGCCACATCTCTCATTCCTCTTAAATCGCAAAGGAGGATTACGAACACGGATGGGACCTGGATCCGGCAACAGTTTCCTAGCTATGACGCCAAAAGCACAAGCAACAAAAGAAAAAACTGACGAACCAGACTTCATCAAATTACGAAACTTCCGGGCCTCAAATGATACCTACAAGAAAGCAGACGACCTACACAATGGGGACACTTGTTGCAAATCACATACCTGATTCGAGACTAGTATCCAGAAGGTATAATGAACTCTTATAGCTTAACAACAAAAAGACAACCCAATAAAAATATGGGCAAAGGGCCTAGGAAGACATGTCTTCAAAGATACACAAATGTCCAGTAAATGCATGAAAAGATGTTCAACATTTGCCACTACAGAAATGCAAATGAAAATCACCGCGAACTACCACTTTACACCCACGAGGACGGCTAAAATCCAAAAGGTAGGTGCCTCGTTAGCGCAGTAGGTAGCGCGTTAGTCTCATAAAATCCAAAAGGTCCCTGTAACAAATGTAGGTGAGGACGTGGGGAAAATCGCCACCCTTCCACACTGCCGATGGAAATGTAAAATGGTGCGGCCACTTTGGAAAACAGTTCCTCCAAAGGTTAAACCTACGGTTGCCATAGGCCAGAGCAGCTCGGCTCCTAGGTACTCTACCCGAGAGAATCAGAAACCCACATCCAAACAAACGCTTGCCTACAAATGTTCGCAGAAGCTTTATTCATCACGACCAAAAAGCAAAAGCAACCCCAGTGTCCATCATCTGATAAACGGATTGGCAATCTGCGGTCTATCCCTGCACCGGAATGTGACTTGGCCATAAAAAGGAACGCAGCACTGACACCTGCCACGATGTGGAACCCTTGAAAGCAAGATGCCGAGCGAGAGAAGCCAGATACAGGAGGCCACAGGCTGTCGGAATCCGCTTACGCGCAACGTCCAGAAAAGGCCAATCCATAGAGCCAGAGCACAGAGGAAGAGGGGCCTGGGATGGGCAGTGGGCAGGGGAGATACTGCAGAGGGGCACAAAGGGTTCTTTTTGGGGTGACGGAAATGTTCTCATGTGGGGTCATCGTGAGGGTTGTGTACCTCTACCCATTTACCAAAAAAATTACTTTCCATAGGGGCTTCTCAGTAAGATAGTAACACCATGCCCTCAGTACAATCATCTGAATCCTGACTTTACTGGAAGAGATCCATATTCTTCCTTCCCTAAACTAGACCGATAGGACTAGACAAGAAAATACTCAATTTGAAAACAAGTTGCAACACAAGACGCAATCTTCGTTTTCAAAGCCCGGCCCTCAAAAAGCTGTGGATGGGGACTGGCTGGTCTTCCCCACATGCCCTCAGGCCGCAGAACCTCTGCAGCGGGAATGGGAAAGGACGTACCCACCTGGTCGCAGCAGCAGCGAACATCGCAGGCCCCGGCTGTCAGATTACAGGGACAAGGACCCAGGGGCTGGTACACCTGATTGGGAATAACAGTCACATTCTCTGAAAAGTACAAAGAACAGAGAAGTCTAGCTATGAAACACGCAGACAAAGCACTGCCACGGTTTTTGGACGCTCGAAAGAAAGCTGCACCATTGTTTTACAAACCACCGGGACCGAACAGGACACGTTAAGGAATCCCTGAGCTACGGGGAAACCCTCTCCCAGGCCTGTTATCTACCAGGCCCACAAAACCCCAAATATAGGAAAATGCACGAGTCATAATAAACCGAAACTTGTGGTTGATCTTAAAGATAATCAAGGGACTAAAATTTACAAGTTGGGATAACTGTAAGGCACTGACTGAATTTTTCTATACGCTGAACAATGCCTTTCATAACATGGGCTGACATTAAGCACTGACGCCTTCCATTTCATTACCTCCTCCAGCAGATAAAACCGAAACCACGGTGACAGTTCAGATGGCTTATCTGGGGCCTATCTGGCTGCAAGATTCTATCTAATGATGCTACCTGTTCAACCTCATATCCTGTCGCACTGCAGACCCAACTCTTCACATCCTGATTCTGGTTCGAGGGTGAAAGTGGGCGGGGAGATGAATCATTTTTACATGGACTGGAAAAGGAATATGTTGTATTACATTTCAACCTCCTAACTCAGAACCCAGACAGCAATGTTCCCAGTTTCTCTGCAATAGTTTATTGGGTAAAAAACTTTCAGTCTGCTGAATTTTACTTTTTTTTTTTTTTTTTTTTTAAGTAGGCTCGATACCCAGCGTGGAGCCCAGCGCAGGGCTCAAACTCATGACTGTGAGATCAAGCAAGACCTGAGCCAAGATCAAGACTTGGACGCTTAACCAACTGAGCCACCCAAGCGCCCCCTGAATTTTACCTTTGCCCTAGGATTTGGAACATGCTGAAAAACTGGGTAACGAGGATTTCTTTAAACTTTATGTAACATTTAACTTCAAGGACATGATAGCTGCAGCATGTAAAGCACCGCTAATTACACAGTCTACACTATCATATAGCAGAACCCCAGTATGTCAACGGCATCGGGAATGAGGAGAAGGTCTGAGGAACAGACTATGTCACTCAGACCAGACAAGGCTCTGACCATCAGTATAACTCAACCTGTGGGACGGAAGCAAGGCATTTCGGAATAGGGTTTTACTATATGATATATAGATAGATGTTTGTGTATCTATCTATATGTCCCCTCTGCTGTTTCTAGTTTCATTGTTACTAAGCATACCACGTACCTCCTGTCTGTCCTTCCATCCTTTTTCTTGTTCTGAGCTCTGTCTGACTGGGTGCAAAATGTTTCATACCTTCATGGGGTCAGACCGGACATCTCATAATTATCAATATACAGAGACTCTAATTTTCCAAAGTTTGGCTACTTGTACAGAGATGTTTTGAAATATTACCTAAATGGAGTCAATACTTTTTTTTAATTTATTTATTTGTCAGATAGAGAGAAAGCGCAGGAGCGAGCACAGGCAGACAGAGTGGCAGGCAGAGGCAGAGGGAGAAGCAGGCTCCCCGCCGAGCAAGGAGCCCGATGTGGGACGCGATCCCAGGACGCTGGGATCATGACCTGAGCCAAAGGCAGCCACTCAACCAACTGAGCCACCCAGGCGTCCCTGGAGTCAATATTTTTTAAAAGAAATTTTATGTATTACCTAAATGTAGTCAAGTCAAGATTTTTTAAAAGAGAAAAGCTACTACTTTGAATGTTATGGCTACCATTAATCCCTCTGGTAGTTTTTTTAAGCACCCACCAGCCATTATTTTGTTGGTTTGTTTTCAATTTTAAACATTAGAGAATGTTTTCTCTTCTAAAAACAAAACTTGAAACCTTTAAATAGGTCACCGATTCACATGTTCAAAGAATTCAAGAAGATCTAAGAAAAAGGTGCACAGTAAAGTCCTCATAGCCGGCCCTTCCTGTTCCCACTTCACTCCTCCAAAGGGTCCCCCATGGTCAGCGTCTCAGATAGCCTTCCAGAACATCTTTGTGCAAATATAAATATATATTCTCATTTCATGCCGTAGGCATGTAGGAAAGCTTCTGCTTTCCGCAGCTGGAGATCTGTCTTGGAGAGCCTTCCATGCCAGCATACTGAGGGCAGAGTGGCCCGATGAACGGCCCTATCTTCTCTTATCCAGTCCCCCTCACTTCCGAAACCACATGGAGGACCACAGTGGGGGGATGTGATGAGGAAAGTGATGGTGTGGAGTCTCTAAGTGACAGACCTTTGCTACTAAGGAGCAACGTGTCTCCCTTCATCCCAGATGACCGTAAAGGCAGAGATGCTGGAGGTGGTTGCGGGAGACGGTGCGCGTGGCGGCGGCACCTATCAAACCAGACCCCTCACCGCGGGCACACCTACATTCTCTCGTTCTGAGAACACTGCCACGGGAAAGGGAGAACAACACGATACCACTTTCAAGTCCAAACACGCAGCAAAGAAGGGCAGCTCCACAGGATGGAGTACTAGAAGCTATTAAAAAGAATGAGGAGGGGTGCCTGGGTGGCTCAGTGGGTTAAAGTCTCTGCCTTCGGCTTGGGTCATGATCTCAGGGTCCTGGGATCGAGCCCCGCATCAGGCTCTCTGCTCAGCGGGGAGCCTGCTCCCCTTCTCTCTCTCTGCCTGCCTCTCTGCTTGTGATTTCTCTGGCAAATAAATAAAATCTTAAAAAAAAAAAAAAAAAAGAATGAGGAGCACTTTTCCATTTATATGGCATTTATTTTTCAAAGGTATAGAATAGTAAATTGTGTGTTATTAGTGTGTGTGTGTGTGTGTGTGTGTTGTTTTTAAACATCAGAATACCACACACATCTCCATAAGTGTAAATTAAGAGGCTGCCTCGGGAAAGGAAGCTGGTGGTCCAAAGCTTTCACTGAAAATCTATTGCAGGTTTTTTGTTTTGTAAACTCCTTCATTAATCTTTCCCTACTTTTTTGTTTGTTTGTTTTTGGTTTGGTTTTGTTTCAAGATGGTGTCACAAGAATCCAATGCACAGAAACAAACTTCACTCTCTCCCCTGAAGGCTGTCTACACGGACACAAACAGTAGAGCAAAATAAAACAGATCTGAATTAAGTCAAAGAGGACAAAGTGGGAATTTCTAAACCAAAAAAATTAAATAAAAGGGAAGTAGGTTTAGGAAGGCAAGATTGAGTCAAGAGCAGAGCACACAGATTATGTGGCAAATGCTTATAATCCAACAGATAATGTCAACAGTGAATGTTTTGATTGTCAAAGACTGTACTTGCCTGATGCATTATGGGCCAAGGAAGAGTTGGCATAAATTTCCACTCGGATGAGTAGCTGAGCTAAACAGGATGAATTGCGAGATGCGGAAACCAGAAGAGCCTGGACCATACACGGGGACTCTGAGGAGGACTCCGTCTCATTAGAGGAACACCTGTGCCGACCCCTCAACCTCACTGTCACCTCCAGCGCATTCTGAAAGGAAAGTAAGCTGTCCCTTTTAAAGCGCCTGAACACAGCATGAATCATTCTAAGAACATAAAATGGGAAACACGGTAAAATCACCCATCAGCCTCAGCTCGCTTTACAAAAGGAGAACTCTATACAAAAATGACATTATTCTGTTCAGTCTCACCCTCTAAGCCTAGGGCACTAGGCAAGCCCCGATTCCTAATCCTCAGTTCAACAGAAAAGCGAGCAACGTCTGGATATTAGAGAAGACTAAACACCGGCTGATAAATCAACAGTGTGTCCAGCACGATTTTAGTTTATCATCCTACCACCATATCAGCAGAACATTATATACACACATAAAAAGTCAATGAAAACAGCCCCCGGTTCCTGGGATGCAAGCAAAGTCTGCCTCTCCCAGCATTTATCTCCAGAATTGATGTCTTGCACATACTAGGCACTCAATAAAACATTTATTAAATGGGAGATATTTCGTCTCTCCCGGCTTGAGTATCCTTACACATAAGCTCAGAGCTGGGTGAGGCCAGTGATTCCTGAAGATTTTTGAGTCACAGACGCATCTGATAATCCGATGGAAGCTGCTAACCCTCTCTCATCAGAAAAACGCACACAGGATGTTACAGACAATTTCAGAGGGTTCACAAACTTCTTGAAACTTGTCCAAGGACCCCTGACCCGAGCATCAGCACCTCTGGGCTGGACCGGTGTCTACCAGATGTGATAACCCACGGGGCCGTGGTAGTTCCAAGCACAGAGAAAACTGTACCATGTCCAGCCAAGAGAGCAGTGCAGATAACTGTGGGTCTCCACTGGTGCCACCGAGAACACTTTACCTCTGGCTTACCACAGTGGGGGTCACAGTCAAGCTCCAGTCTCCCGTCTCATTGGTCAGCACTCCACAAGCCAGAACCGGCAGTAATCCTATAGGAGAGGTTAGGCTGCAGACACTATTGCCCAGCAGCTAAGGGTGTGCACGCTGCAGTCAGGCCCCCTAGGACGCAATCCTTTTCCCAGCCGAGGACTGAGCCCGTTACAAGCTGTGCGGCTGTGGAAAGTGACAGCTTCTCTGTAGTGTCTTCGTTTGTTAAATGGCATGAAAGGATATTACTGTTCTTGCTGGGAAAACGCGGGGGTGCACATAAAGCCGAGGGGACAGTGAATGCTAGCCAGTATTGTCCCAAGCTTTCTCTCCCCGAGCCCGACCGTCGGTCCTCTTTGGTCCACAGCAGCCTCCCATCCCTGCTCCCATGGCGACTTTGCTGGGGATGGCGGCCGGGATTCCCGGGGATGCCACCTCCTGCGATGCCACCCCCCCCCCCGGGCTCCTTGGGCGGCCTGGCCCTGGCCCACCCCACCCCCAACGCCACCCCCACAGGAAGGGCCGGACGTTTTACCTTCCTTGTCCTGCAGCAGGGTCAGGGACACGGTCACATCTTCGGTGCGTCCCACCAGGGACGCACTGACCTCGGGGCCGGTCATGCGGATGAAAGCAGGAATGAAAACTAGGCGGGAAGGAAGGGGAAGGGCGGACTTACTAGTTGCAAGGACACCGGGAGGAGTCCCAAGTCCGGCCCCTTAAACGCCTCATCCCCAACCCGCAGCGTGAAGGCCTCTGCCCTGCGGTACACACCCAGTTCCCCCCACAGCGGCCTCAGGATGCCCAGCAGAAGGAGGAGCCCCAAGAGCAGAGGGGCCGGAGGCGGCAAGCCCATGCCGGGGGCCTGGCGGGACTCGCTTCACAGAACCGCGCCCGCCTTGGAAGCTAGGAGGAACAGGGCCCGAAGCCGCGCCGCCGCGCCGCCGCCATCTTGTCAAACCAGCCGGAGCTATGGCAACCACCAATCGGCCGGGGACCTGCGGAGCGGCGGGCGGCGATTGGGCGGCCAGCAGGCGAGAGCCCGCCCCCGGCCCGGGCCCAGCATCCCGGCCCCGCCCACAGGCCTGCGCCCTTGATCTCGATCCAGGGGATCACGAAAAAGTTGTCTGCGTCTGTAAGAGTTCCCCAACCTAGAGTTAATTCAGTCACCCAGCAAGAGCGAGCCTACGGACCCCGGCTTCTTAAACACGGTCCTTTAAGTAAACTCGGTTTTCATGAGGACTTTGGGATGCGGACAGTAAGGGGTGAGGCTGCCGTGCTGTGATTGTGGAGCGCTGCGGAATTGTCTTCATGATCCTTCTGGTTTGGTTTTGTTTTTTTAATTTTATTTTAAAGATTTTCTTTATTTATTCGACAGAGATCACACAAGTAGGCTGAGAGGCAGACAGAGAGAGAGGAGAGAAGCAGGCTCGATCCCAGATCACGACCCGAGCCGAAGGCAGCGGCTTAACCCACTGAGCCACCCAGCGCCCCCTTTCTGGTTTTTTGGAAGTTTTGTGTGGTTTGTTTTTACCGCACCGGGCTGTCAGCACTCCGAAAGCAGATCTTAAAAAGAACACAAAACGTCTTGCCCGGCGTGAGGACAGAAGATGCCAAAGTATCTTGATTCTGATGTCAGTAGCCTCAAAGCATTCCACGCCTTATTACAGTTCCGTGACCAGGCGTGCAGGCTCTGAGGTCGCTGTGGGATTTCTCCCTGCTTCCGCGCTTAGATGACCTGCGGCAGCTCCCCTGGCCCCTCCAAACTTGAGTTTCCTTATCCATAGAAGGGAGAGAATAGTCCCTCCCCCATAGGATTCTGTGAGGATTAAATGAAGAACCGTATGAATGAGTCTAGACCAATGCCTGGCATAATCTAAGCACTCAGTAAATGTTCACTCATTGTAAGCTCTGGGAGGGGTTGTATGACGGTTAGCTGAGAAGATCCATGTCTGGGGTGCCTGGGTGGCTCAGGTCATGCATGATCTCAGGGTCCTGGGATCGAGCCCCGCATTGGGCTCTCTGCTCAGCAAGGAGCCTGCTCCCCTCACCCTCTGCCTGCCTCTCTGCCTACTTGTGATCTCTGTTTGTGTCAAATAAATAAATAAAATATTTTTTTAAAAATCCATGTCTGCACGATGCCTAACAAATAGCAAGGGCCAAATAAATGTTTGCTGCGTTAGTTGATCAGCAAACCTAACATTCTGAAAGCAGCCTGAAAGTTGAGGGTCTACAAATGCCTTGCACTGAGCTTCGCTTTGTTCTTACACTCTCACAAAATCATGGATTTGTGCAGTTTTAGCACTGGCATGAAATCCCGGCCACCACTCCGCCTATCAGCTCTAGGGGAACTGAGGGTGTTCACAGCTCTTGGCACCTGGGAATAAAGCCCAGGAGACCAGTCCGAGCAGGAGGGCTGTCAAACACACATTGCCTCTACTTACTGTTCTTAAACAAGACAGTGAGAAGCATTGTCGCTAAGGGAAATCGTTGTCTTGAATTACTTGTAATCCCTGGGTCAAAATGCTTTTACATCTAAGGGAAACATGAGAAAGTCATTTAGGCAAACACGAGTGTTCGTGGGGGTGTTTTCGATGTACTACAAATCTTCATCCTCACTGAGTTCTACTTCATTAAGACCTTAACATTGCCATGTTGTCACATACTGTAGGGGGGCACCATTAGTACCCCAGTTTCCTGTATTGGCAAGTATCATTCATCAGACATTCAAAGTAAGAATATTTTTGTTTTAGGTCTACTGAAACCCGACCTTTCCTCACCAAACAACAGATAACCTTGTCAATACTGCTAGATGCAACATCCTGCCATGGTCAAGACATGCACCAGGGGGGCCTGGGTGTCTCAGTCGCTCAGGAGTTCAACTCTTGTTCCAGCTCAGGTCATGCTGTTAGGGTCATGGGATGAAGCCCCCTGCTGGTCTCCTAGCTGGTCTCCTTGCTCAGCAGGGAGTCTGCTTGAGATTCTGTCTCCCTCTCCCGTTCCCCCTACCCCTGCACTCTCTAAAATAAATAAATCTCGGGCGCCCGGCTCAGTGGGTAAAACCTCTGCCTTCGGCTCAGGTCATGATCTCAGGGTCCTGGGATTGAGCCCCCCATCGGCTCTCTGCTCAGCGGGGGACCTGCTTCCCCCTCTCTCTCTGCCTGCTGCCCTGCCTACTTATGATCTCTGTCAAATAAGTAAATAAAATATGTTTTAAAAATCTGTATTTTAAAATAAAATAAAATCAATCAATCTAAAGAGAGAAAGAGAAAGAAATACACCAGATAGTAATTCACAGGGATTCTCTAACCCTCCCAGTTCTGGGTGGGTTCTGGGCAGAGGAAGGCAGCCGCTTAACCAATTGAGCCACCCAGGCATCCCACATACTTTTTCTTGCTTAAAAAGCATGTAATCATTTTCTGTTCTAATAAGAAAAAAAAATAATACTGTATCGCTCCTTTGATTACGGACCCAACAGTACTTATTAAAAGTATGCTTTTATTTTCTTTTGGTTGCATTAAGCTATTTAGCCAATAGTACAATGAACTGTGGAATTATGGAGCATTACAGTTAAAAAAAAGAAAAATGCTGGGCGCCTGGGTGGCTCAGTGGGTTAAAGCCTCTGCCATCAGCTCAGGTCAGATCCCAGGGTCCTGGGATCGAGCCCCGCATCGGGCTCTCCGCTCAGCAGGGAGCCTGCTTCCCTTCCTCTCTCTCTGCCTACTTCTGATCTCTGCCTGTCAAATAAATAAATAAAATCTAAAAAAAGAAAAATGCTTCAGAAGTAAAAAAAAAAAAGTCATTTGTGAGGTGTAATGACATTATTAAAAATTAGAAATATTTTCTTAAAAGGACTTGCAACCAATTCTATTAATATAAAATGTAGGCATAAACTCTCAATTCAACTATTAATGAAAAGCCCTGATTTTTAAATACTGTACTTCTCAAACAAAAATGTCACTGGTATATCTACTCTCCTCTCCATTACTGCTGGAAGCATTCCATGCACTCTTTCAGGAATTCCTAACAGTCTTACAAATCATGTTTGGATTATCTGAAAAACAAAATAATTGTTTTTTTAAAAGAGCAAGGGAAGGGCACCTGGGTGGCTCAGTGGGTTAAAGCCTCTGCCTTCAGCTCAGGTCATGATCCCAGGGTCCTAGGATCGAGCCCCGCATTGGGCTCTCTGCTCAGTGGGAGCCTGCTCCCCACTCTCTCTGCCTGCCTCCTCTGCCTACTTGTGATCTCTGTCAAATAAATAAAATCTTTAAAAAAAAAAAAAGCAAGGGAAGGACGTCTGGGTGGCTCAGTCAGTTGGGTTAGGGTTAGGGTCAAGCCCCGCATTGAGCTCCTTGCTGAGCAGGGAGCCTACTTCTCTCTCGGCCTACCACTCCCCCTGCTCATGCTCTCTCTGACAAATAAGTAAATAAAATCTTTTTTAAAAAATAAGAATAAAAAATAAAAAAGCAAAGGAGCAGGAATCTTTTTGTAAATTGACAAAAGGTAGCCCAAGGGGCTGCCTTTAGAACAACAGCAGATTGGATAGTTATAATTATCTATTTATAAGAGAATAATTTCATGGTTTTAAAATTAACTCCTACTTTTATGACATCAAAACATACATTATACTGGCTTGCTTTATTCAACAAAAATACCAAATATTTAAAGTTTTGCTAACTTTGCTCCCAATATAAAATCACAAACATCAAATCTTTCGTCTTATAGTTTCACAGTGAGAAACTTTGCATTAAATACTTTATACCCATCTATTATCATGCAGTTTGTAACAATATTTTCATATATAGTTTCAGCAAGTTTTGAAATTAAAGTTCTTCAGGGGCAGCTGGCTGGCTCATTGAGTACAGCATGTGACTCCTGATCTTGTAGTTCTGAATTCAAGCCCCACACTGGGCATAGAGCCTACTTAAAAAAATAAAAGTTCCTCAGAGTTGAATAAAAAATTGACTGACATTTGGGGCACCTGGGTGGCTCAGAGAGTTAAAGCCTCTGCCTTTGGCTTGGGTCATGATCCCAGGGTCCTGGGATCGAGCCCTGCGTCGGGCTCTCTGCTCAGCGGGGAGCCTGCTTCCTCCTCTCTCTCTGTGCCTGCCTCTGCCTGTTTGGGATCTCTGCCAAAAAATAAATAAAATCTTTAAAAAAAAAAATTGACTGACATTTGACCAAATCTAGTTAGTTAAAATACAAACCTGAAAGTAAATTGAATTAGCATGAAATAAACAGTAGGAGAAAAAAACTTAAGCAAATGTAAAAATTTTAATTATTTTATTATTAAAAATAAAATAAAAACAGAATTAAGCCAGTACACAAAACATCTCAAACAAAAAAGTAGTAATGAGAACCTGACCCAGCTTCTTTGAAATTATTTGTCTTTTAGGTATCTGATGACTTCCTAGACTTAAAACAGTGATTTTCATTACAGTTAGGCTGTGAAATATTAAATATTATTTCTAAAAGACAAATAAGATTCTCAAACTCAAGGATTAACAAATATTGGCCAAGTGATCACCAGAGACTATGTGCATTTAACACAATTATAAATCCAAAGTATGAAATCTACCCGAAATCATCTAGCCAAATACCAAATTACTTAAACGAGACTCAGCTTCTGAGATGGCATAAAGGGAAAATTAAAATCTTATTTACAAAGTTGCGTACACAAATGGCTTTTTGTCAATTTACGTTTGTTTGTTGTCAATATACGTTTAAAAACAAACCAAACCAGCCACCATTCCTGAAAACCCTTCTTACACTAGGCTGGAATTTGAAAAGACTTTTAATAACTTCAAGGTTCCATAGAAAAATAAGTTTTTTCTTGTTGAAATTACATATAAATTTTCTTTTGAACCTATCGCACTTATCTTAGAGAAGAGTTGTCCAACATTAATGCTTCTTTTTTTCTCATTACAAAAGGAAAGAGTTCTTCTATTTGGGGGACAATACTGACCCGTAAAGGATCCATTCTCCACCAGGCCCCCCTCTGAACCCAGACTCCAGCTCTCACACAGAAGCTCTTCACACAACTATCTCTGAAGGGAAGGTCACTGCCAGAGCACCACACCCCTTCTCCACACATTCACTTAAGATCAGACTTTGTATTTACTCAGTGACGGTTATTACAGGGATGACTATGTCCAGACACACAGGGATGTCGGGCAAAAGCAAATCTGCTAGTTTCTGGAGCTAAATCTCAACTTAGACAATAAGGATTTTATTTACATGACTATCGATCAAGTCAGCTGTTGATTCAAGGAAGACCGTCTATGTTGATTAATGCCATTAGTGTAGGATTGCTAAAACTGCTCAAATTTCACTGGTTGTGCATTTCACAGGCAGAACCCAGACGTGGTAACAGACCCTAAAGCCTGCAATCAGACCAGGCTAACAGACAAATGATCACCCCATTAAAAAAAAAAAGTCACTAATTTGTGCTTTCTTCTCCCTCTGTGGACAAAAACCCATCAGAAAAGATTGCATAGAATGACTCCCTCAAATAAAGCAGGCCCCCCAAAAGCACAACATGAGAATAATGGTCTAGAAATCTTTCCTGTAAGAAACTTCATTCAAAATTATCCCATACAACGCTGTGTTTTTTTCAGGGCTTCCTAACACAGCTTCCGCCATACAATTTCTCTTAATAAGCTCTAAGAGATTAGCTGGGGACGTGGGGGGTCCTCTGATCACACAGACACTTTCAGTTTCTTTTTCTTGGCCTTCAGCACAGGAGGCAGAGAAATCTTAAAGGCTGTCCTGCAACGACACAGAGAGGAAGACCCTCTTCAGGGCTCTGAATCCTGCCCCCCCCCCCCCCCCCCCCCCCCGTGGGCCAGACACACCAGCCCAGGGCTACTTACTCGCACGTCGTGCAGATAGGACTGAAATTGCAGAATACTGTAAATTTGAAACACAAAACAAACAGGATGTTGGGAAAAAAAACAAACAAAGGCACAGCGGACTTATTTTCTGCGCCACCCCACCCCCAACACAAAGAAACTCCAACACTTGAACTTACTTGACAAGCACACAGAACAGACATAGCCAATTTCAATGAGATTTCGGTGACAGAAGCAAGCCGCCCGGTAGTCCACATGAACTGGGGGCGGGAGGATTAACTGAGATCTTTGATCTTGATCGGGAAGAAAAACCCACTGTAAAAAAAAAAAAAAAAAAAAAAAAAAAAAGAGGCAAAGAAATGTTACTGAAAACATGGGGAATATAACCAGAAGTTAGAACACAAGTATCAGATATTAGGCAGTGAACACTAAAGAGAATAATAAATTTGGATTTTCCTTAAAAGTCTACCAAGAAACGCTTCTTTATTCAGTCGGCAGGTACAGAGCACCTCCCCAAAGCAGCCACTGCTGTCTGCTTACAGCTGCCTTCGCAGACAACCCCAGGTGTCCCCTTCTAGCTTCAATACCCCTGGGCCACCCATCTACTCCTTCTCCCACTTACTAGCATCACCATCGTGCTCCCCTTCACTCCCCAGGAGACAGGGGCTCACCCAGATGCAAGGTGGTAGGGCCCTGCTGACGGTCCCTTACCAGTAGATACTGCAGAAGGGAAGGCATCTGAGGCACCTTCAGGTACAGTCCCCCCGTGATGTCACAAGCCTGCAAGACATCCAAAGGGCTCTCTGCCAAACTGGCACTCGCTTAGCTTTTCCAGACAGTTGTCATTCTCACCAGCCATTCTTCAGGTTTCCAGAGGAGAGGGGGATATGACAGAGCCCATCAAAAGGACACACTTTCCCAAAGGTACGTGAGAACCAGAAACTTCCTGCCACCTCTCAAGGTGTTCAGCTACTTTTCCCCTTTGAAGACCTTAGGGGAGGACAGTACATGCCCTGGGTCCTGTGTTTTCTACTGAGGAAATTTTTATTCTAGCCACGTTTACTCATTTTCATTCTATTTTTAACAACAGCTTTGAGATCACCCTGAAGCCATAAAATTCACCCTTTAAAGTGCGTGCTTTGGGGCGCCTGGGTGGCTCAGTGGGTTGAAGCCTCTGCCTTCGGCTCAGGTCTTGATCTCAGGGTCCTGGGATCGAGCCCCATGTCGGGCTCTCTGCTCAGCGGGGAGCCTGCTTCCTCCTCTCTCCCTGCCTGCCTCTCTGCCTACTTGTGATCTCTGTCAAATAAATAAATAAAAATCTTAAAAAATAATAAAATAAAGTGCGTGCTTCACTACTTTTCACTGTCTTCAGAGCTCTGCTACTGTCACCACAGTCTAGTTCCAGAACATTTCCTCACCCCAAAAGGAAGCCCCACAGCTATCAGCCATTACTCTCAGCCTCCTACCCCGAGGCCACCAGCGACCTACTTTCTGTCTCTCTGGATTTGCCTATTCTGGACATTTCGTGTAAATGGACTCATACAAGTTTCCCTTAGCATCATGTTTTCAAGATTTATCCGCATCGTGGCAAGATCAGTACTTCATTCCTTTTTATGGGCAAATAATATTCCATCTTACGGTTATACCACGATTTGTTTAACTCCTTTCATCGACTGATTGACACTTGGGTGCAAGGGGAGGGAAGAGAGAGAGTCAATCACTTGAGTAAATGCAGAAATACTGTCACAGGCTATGATCACGTCCATAAAGAAAAATGAAGTTGGGTAAGGGGTCATGGAGTGACCCTGGATGCTCAGGGAAGGCTTCTCTGAGAAGAGATGCAGAAGCAGAGACCCAAACAAGGGCAGGGAGTAGACCATGCAAATACCTACAGAGAAGCCTTAGAAACAGGGGGAACAGCTGATGCAGACACCCTTAGGCGGCGGCGGCGGGCCTGTAGTTTTAAACCAATAGCGAAGAGCCCAGTGTGGCCGGAGTAAAGATATTCCAAAGGAAAAGGAGATACCCAGAAACCATATCATGGCGAGAGTAGAGACGGCCATGGCAGAACTCTGGGGTTCAGTCTGTGTGTGAGAGGATGCCATGGGAGGGTTTTAAGCAGGCGAGGGACAAGATCTGATTTCCATTTTGAAAGCTTCGTTCTGACTGCCTTGTTGAGAATGGACTTTGGTGTGAGGGACAAGCGTAGAAACAGACCAGTTAACAGATACTACAATCCTCCACTTGAGCGGTAGCAAGGAAGGAGAAGACATATGGTGGGATCCAGGGGCAATTTCAAAGATCGAATCAAAAAGATTTGCTAGTGGGATGGAAGGAGAGGAAGAGAAGAAACAAGATAGAGTCAGGATTTTGGCTTGGGGGGCTGGTCAGATGGGGAGGCCCCTGGGAGGCAGCGCAGCAAAAAGCAGGAGTTCTGTTTCCGACAAGTTAAAGTTGAGACGCTGGTAGATGTCCAAGGGGAGATGCTGCCTGAGCAGCTGACTATGCAAGTCTGGAATGCAGAGCCTGTGTCTGGCCCAGACATAGCAACGTGAGGGTCGGGCAGGTAGAGCTGGTATTTAAACTCATGGCACAGGCAGTATCTTCTAGGAGTTAGCAGATGCTGTGTAGAGTGAAATATACAGTTAAAAAATGGATTCGGAGGAGGAGTCAAGATGGCAGAGAAGTAGCAGGCTGAGACGACATCAGGCAGCAGGAGATCAGCTAGATAGCCTATCAAACCATTCCGAACACCTACGAATCCAACAGGAGATCGAAGAGAAGAAAAACAACAATTCTAGAAAGAGAAAATCGACCACCTTCTAAAAGGTAGGACCAGCGGAGAAGTGAATCCAAGGCGACGGGAAGATAGACCCCGGGGGGGAGGGGCGGGCTCCCGGCAAGCGGCGGAACAACGGAGCACAAAATCAGGACTTTTAAAAGTCTGCTCCACGGAGGGACATCACTCCAGAGGCTAAACTGGGGTGAAGACCTCACAGGGACAGCGTGGACTCAGGTCCCACAGGGTCACAGAAGGATTGGGGGTGTCTGAGTGTCGCAGAGCTCATAGGGGAGCGGGGAAGCCTGCTGCGGAGACAGAGCCGAGGAGTGAGCTCTCAACTCAGGGTTTCCTAGAGCCGTGCTCTGTGACACGGGCCGGTGCTCTGTGCGAGGGTCCCCACAAGATCCGGGGAGACTCCGACCCGGGAGAGCTCAGGGATCTACGGGGTTCGGAGACTCCAGGTGGGACTCTGCCAGAGACAGAGACGCTTGGTCACAGGCTGGGTGAGCTCGGAGCTCCCAGAACCCAGTGAGACGGGACTGATGACGCACGATTTTCTCCGAGCGCGGCCGGAGCTGGGGAGACGGGAGGGATTAAACGCTTTTCTCTGAAGGCGCACTGAAGACTGGGGCCCCGAGCTCTCGGCTCCTCCGAACCGGAGACTGGGAGGCAGCCATTGTCATTCCCGTCCTCCGGAACTCTACAGAAAGCGTTCAGGGAACAAAAGCTCCTGAAAGCAAACCTGAGAGGATTACTTAGCCCGGCCCCTGGTAAGGGCGGTGCAACTCCGCCTGGGGCAAAGACACCTGAGAATCACTACAACAGGCCCCTCCCCCCAGAAGATCAAAGAAATCCAGCCAAGACCAAGTTCACTTAACAAGGAGAACAGCGGATTCTTATCTGGACAAAATGACAAGGCGGAAAAACTCACCACAAAAAAAAGAACAGGAGGCAGGACCGAAGGCTAGGGACCTAATCAACACAGACATTGGTAATATGTCAGATCTGGAATTCAGGACGATGATTCTCAAGGTTCTAGCCAGGCTCGAAAAAGGCATGGAAGATATTAGAGAAACCCTGTCAGGAGAAATAAAA